>VYXH01005302.1:12258-32176 GCA_013397275.1 Burhinus bistriatus
TTCTTGTTTGTTGTGGTTTTGGGGTGGTTTTTATTGGGGGGTTTTGTTCCTTTTTTTTTAAATAAAAGGGTCATATAGAAACAGAAGTCGTATGCTGATTTACCACATAACAAATCAGTCTTGCTGAAGGCATGATTTGAACTGCTTAGCTGTGGTTCTACAGCCTTAGGGAGGTGGATTAGGATGAGGAGGTGTACCTGGAGAACTTGCTTTACTTGCAGTGTTTTCTTGTGCGTGTATGAGGCACGTGAAGGAAAATAATATATGTAGGACACAAATCCAGAATGAGCCATTTACAGTTCTTAACTTTTTACGCTTTGAGTCATGAGGTTAGCTACAGCTATTGTCAGACAAGTTGAAAAATTCTTGAAAACTAAGGTAATATCACTAATAAAGATTTAAATGAGAGATGATGGAACTTGGTAGTGAGGGAGGCAAACAGATGAAACTTGTTACGTCAGAGTTTTGAATAGTTTAATCATAATGTTTCTGTAGTTACATTACTTGATCTGGAAATAAACTAGTTTTCATTGTAACTAGAAAGTACGTTAATGATCTTCACTTCTTTCGTTTGTGCTGCCTTTTTAAAATAGTTTCCCGATGAAATGGTGTTTTACTGTTTTAAACAAGTTAATTTGATCCCTTTGCTCAGAGTTCTTCAGCAACAGTATTTGTGCGGCGACATTGGCTTTTGTCTTTTTTTTGACTATTCCTGTACTGTTCCGTTGTCCTTGGCTTAGAAGAACAGCAGGAAGTCTTGGTGGACCTTGAAGGAGGTTTTCAAAGCTTCAGTCTTGATACAGAGTGAAAAAACTCGCATTTAAAAAAAAAAAAGTCTGAAACACAGCACTTCACTATCAGTTTCAGGGAGCTATTTTGTATTAGTGATGGAACTGCATAGGTAGGTTTAACTTTGGCTTTCGAATGAGGCTGAGGTAACACATGAAGTGTACACATAAGCTGGAAATTTTACTGGTGATGCAGGAAATATCTGCAGTTGTATGCCACCAACAATGGTAGGGGAAAGATACTGAAGATGAAAAGACAGAGCTCCTCATACAGTCTGATTTCATTTGCTCCTTGCAGAATAGTTTGTTTTGGATATTCTTCAATAAATAAATAAAAGCGGGATGGAACAGACAATGCAGACTAAGGTCGTTAGGAATACAAGGTTGAATATGTCAATGGGTAACTTGTGTGCATCTCTGTGGTATAGTCTGAGATCTACTCTGTCAATTTTGAATCACAAACTAAGCTTTAAAGAATCTGTAATATTTAGATTCAGCAAAACTAGCTTTTATCCACTGATTGACATTGCCTGGTTGTTGCTGTTGGTTTTTGTTTAAGAACTGAAAGGAAATGCATAGCGTAGTTTTGTGGGTTTCAGTGTTTGTTACTTCCTAGTTGAGTGAAAACTGTTCCCACTATACTACTTCAGTTCACGTGGACTGAAAGAGACCTTAAATCAATGCTGGTTGTTTTCATATGCAAATAAAAAAAGCCACAGCTGCTTCTTTATTTTATTGTTCTTTTTCTCCCTGCTTGATTAGAATTCTTCAGACTTTGTGTCGAAAACTTAAACTCCCAGAGTCCTTTGAATTTCATCATTTAGCACGGCTGACTCCGGGTTATGTAGGTGCTGATCTGATGGCACTTTGTCGTGAAGCAGCTATGTGCACAGTGAACAGGATCCTGATAAAATCTGAGAAGCAGAAAAGAAAACATGTACATGCTGGAGGAAATACAGCTGAAGAAAGCACGGGAATAGGAACAGACATCCTGGTGGAAGAGGATACCAAACAACTAGAACTTCCTCCTAAGGTATTTGTTCCTTGAAGCATGTGCCTCTAATATCTTAAGAGTGGAGCCATTTTATAGTTGTGAAAGTCATTGCTCATAAATCTTTAAACATCTATGGCCAACTTAATATTAAATTTAAATTTAGAAATATTAGCTCCTAAGCCAGAAGCTTAACTCCTAATGACCTAATGTGGTCTGAATAAGTGGCTCCCAAAACCCACACCTAAAAATCATGTTAATGTTTTATACCAGCTGTCTTGTTTTCTTTGGGGGTTTTTGTTGTTGTTGTTTGTGTTGTGTTGTTTTGTTTCCTGGCAGACCAGATGTTGAAACAGTGTCTATATCTCTCTTCAAAAGTGTATGGACTGCAAGGGAATTTTAAGAAACTTGCACTGAGTTTTTACCAAGCTGTTTGCTGTGCCCTCAGTGAAATATCTGTTATGATGCGTGGGGCTCTTCACTGACCTGGTATACTTAGAGTTAGTCAAAGTCTAGAAGTATTTATGCAGTCTACGTTTTCCCTCCAGCTGTGTGATTACCTGGGGCAAATCACATGTGCTTTCTAGTACCTGTAGCAAGTTTGAGGAAAAGGTATCTATCCAGTAGAAAAGTTGGGTTTGCAATGTGACTTGAGCTGCAGAGGAAGTATCTGTTAATGTGCAGTACAGCAGTTACAGAAAAATAGCATTTGCAGTGCCAGAATTATTTTCTGCCTAAGTAACATGCTGTGGTCAGTGAACCAGAACATCTTTATATAGAAATTCTTGGCCCTACTTCTCAAAATTCTTTGTGTAGGCTTCCTAAAGATTTGTCTGGAGAAGTAAAACAGTGTTTTTAAGTCCACATTGTGCTCAGATTCTGCTTTTAGAAGGACTGTCAAAGAAAACTGTTATTATAATTAAATACCAGTGTAAAAAGCTGTAGTAAGCCTTTGCATAAGAGTAACATGGTCATACTGCATACCTCCCAGTGTTTCCTGGGGCCTGATGTAGCCAAAAGAAAGTGGGGAGGGGCAGGTAGTTGCAGCTTTTATCAACATCACCACGATCAAAGGGGTTATTGAGGATGAGGAAGTTTAATCCTAACAGAGCTGTGTTTTGATAGCTGGCAGGAGGTTGACATAGTCTAATACAGGGTATTGTCGTTAAAACCGTTATATTATGTTTATAATGGAAAAATAAACATACAAAACCTTGAAAAATCATTCACACAATTCAAGTAAACAAACCCAGTGGTCTCAGCTATTTCAGAGTTTCTCTTAATGGTTCTGTTAAGAAGAGGAGGGAGGGCTTAAAAGGAATATCGGGCACTATAAACACTTCTGTTTCTTTGTGGTCAGTTGTAGAGCTATCTTAGTTGCAACAAATGAGAGGTGATTCTTTTCGCATATACTGCTGTAGGGAAAATGTGGAAACTTAACAGAGTTTTTACAACTTTTTTTTTTTCTTCTCCCTCTATCTTATAATGAAAACCTTGGTGTAGTTTTACTTGTGCAGTATCAATTTGGTTTGATACTGCCTTTTTGTATTAGAACAGGGATGTATTTATGTACGGTACTATTTAACGTGTTTGTTGGTGACATGGATGTAGGGACTGAGTGCACCCTCAGCAAGTTTGCTGACGACACCAAGCTGTGTGGAGCAGTTGACATGCTGGAGGGAAGGGATGCCATCCAGAGGGACCTGGACAGGCTTGGGAGGTGGGCCCATGGCAACCTCATGAAGTTCAACAAGGCCAAGTGCAAGGTCCTGCATGTGGGTCAGGGCAGTCCCATGCACAAATGCAGGCTGGGTGGAGAATGGATCGAGAGCATCCCTGAGGAGAAGGACTTGGAAGTGTTAGTAGAAGAGAGGCTCAACATGAGCCAGCAGTGTGCGCTCGCAGCCCAGAAGGCCAACCGCATCCTGGGCTGCATCACAAGAAGCCTGGCCAGCAGGTCAAGGGAGGGGATTCTGCCCCTCTACTCCACTCTCGTGAGACCCCACCTGGAGTAGTGTGTCCAGCTCTGGGGGCCCCAACATAAGGAGGACATGGACCTGTTGGATTGGGTCCAGAGGAGGGCCACAAAGATGATGAGAGGTCTACAGCACCTCTGCTATGAGGACAGGCTGAGAGTGTTGGAGTTGTTCGGCCTGGAGAAGAGAAGGCTCCGGGGAGACCTTAGAGCAGCCTTCCAGTACCTGAAGGGGGCCTACAAGAAAGTTAGAGAGGGACTTTTTACAAGGGCATGTAGTGATAGGACAAGGGGTAATGGCTTCAAACTGGAAGAGAGGAGATTTAGAAGAGATATTAGGAAGAAATTTTTCACTCCGAGGGTGGTGAGGCACTGGAACAGGTTGCCTAGGGAAGTTGTGGCTGCCCCATCCCTGGAAGTGTTCAAGGCCAGGTTGGATGAGGCTTTGAGCAACCAGGTGTAGTGGGAGGTGTCCTTGCCCATGGCAGGGGGGTTGGAACTAGATGATCTTTCAGGTCCCTTTCAGCCTAAACCATTCTATGTTGTGAAGGTATAAAGTTCTTTGATCAAGTACTTTCTCAGATAGTTTCCCCAAGAGGGAACTGTCTGGGGAAATTGGAACGTATCTGTCTGGGGCGCTGTGGTCTGCAAGATGGGACAGTGTTGAAAGGCATTA
This sequence comes from Burhinus bistriatus, assembly GCA_013397275.1. NCBI lineage: Eukaryota > Metazoa > Chordata > Aves > Charadriiformes > Burhinidae > Burhinus > Burhinus bistriatus. The sequence continues at coordinate 16,689 of VYXH01005302.1, forward strand.
CCCTGTATCTCTATTCTGTTTGCCCAAAGTTTATCGGCGCCTGGTTACAAAACCAGGTATAATCAGCCTGAGGAAATGAGTTGATGACTTGAAATCAGATTATGTTAAATAAAAGCGTATAATCTAGAAGTGTGTTAAGAGTAACTGAATATTCCGCCAATTGTTGAAACTGTGCTGTTCAGCAGAGGTGTTCACTTTCTCTTGAGAGCAATTTCTTCATTAATTAATTACATATATACATATATGTATTACATACATATAATTAATACATACCTTGCAAATCTCAGCATGGAAAGAACTTTCTCCTAATCAGGGTGGGAGAAGCAGTAAGAAGAATTTGAAGACAAAATACACGTGCTAGCTCTGTTTCTGTAATATCTAAGTCAAGATTGTAGTCTGTCGGCTCAGTGCTTTTACAAGTGTTAAATGTACATAGTGCTTTCCTGGAAAATTTTTTGTCATTAATGTTAATTTTTAATGTTGTTTTATGTGTTTTATGTGTATTGTACATAGTAATTTGTTTTATAGTAATTAAATTACAGTTGAAGAAAGTATTGCTTAGAAAAAGCCCTTTAAAAAAATGGTTCTCAATCTAATCCAGTGCCTAATCTTTTTCTCTCCCTTTCCGTGTACCCTAAGGATGAATTGCACAGACTTTTGGATTTGCTGAAAAAGCAAGACCCCTTGCCTGAGGAACAGCTGCAGAAGCTGTGCATTGAGATGAACGATTTTATTGTTGCACTGTCATCAGTACAGCCCTCTGCCAAGAGAGAAGGCTTTGTCACAATTCCTGATGTGACATGGGCAGATATCGGAGCCCTGGAGGATGTTCGGGAGGAGCTGACTATGGCAATATTGGTATGTCTTAACCTTACTTGGAAAGATTTTTTGCACTTCCCCCTATGCTTGTTTGGTTTCTCATATTTATTTAAGGTATAATGTGCTGCCCATGAGTTCAAACATGCTACAAACTAGAAATTTTGCAGCATCTTCATTTGAAATAGTCAGACTTCTATAATTTGCTTTCAAATTTGTTACAAGACTGGTGCATGTATCTAATGTTTCACTTACTGAAAACTGAAAGCATGAATACAATATGTTAATTATTGCTGAATCTTAAGTATTCTAAAAGTTTTATACCAATAACTTGAGCGTGTTGGTTGATGAGAAGCTCAATGTGACCCGGCAATGTGTGCACTTGCAGCCCAGAAAGCCAACCGCATCCTGGGCTGCATCACAAGAAGTGTGGCCAGCAGGTCGAGGGAGGTGACTCTGCCTCTCTACTCCATTCTAGTGGAATCCCACCTGGAGTACTGTGTCCAGCTCTGCGGCCCTCAGCACAGGAGAGAGGGGGCAATGATGATGATCCAAGGGCTGGAGAACCTCTCCTATGAAGACAGACTGAGAGAGTTGGGGTTGTTCAGCCTGGAGAAGACTCCAGGGAGACCTTATAGCAGCCTTCCAGTATCTGAAAGGGGCCTACAGGAAAGATGGGGAGGGACTTTTTACCAGGGCATGTAGTGAGAGGACGAGGGGTAGTGGTTTTAAACTGAAAGAGGGTAGATTTAGATTGGATATTAGGAAGAAATTCTTTATGGTGACGGTGGTGAGGCACTGGAACAAGTTGCCCAGGGAAGTCGTGGATGCCCCATACCTGGAAGTGTTCNTAGTTATGCAACTGCCACACAAAGAATTGTAGACTACTTAGCTGGAAGGTTTGCAGTCTTGCTGCCAGTCAAAGGAATACTTAACACTAACACCTTAAGATGAGAACTTATGTAAATAAAATCTTTGCATCTGAATAATGATACTTCTCCCATTTTTGGGATACTTGTCAGTGTAAGATAATAAGATGCTGATCAACTGTTTATTCCTTAAGCCTTGAAGAATTCCTGAAGAATTGGAATAAAGAACTTGCTTATGAATGATTTTTCATCCAACTGTAACTGAAATGAAAAGTTTCATGTTAGCTTGTTGTCACAGATAACTGTGATAATTTCTTTTATAGGCACCTGTGCGAAACCCAGAGCAGTTTACAGCTCTGGGCCTGACTACTCCAGCTGGTGTTCTGCTTGCAGGGCCACCTGGGTGTGGCAAAACACTGTTAGCTAAGGTAATATGTTTTCTAAACGTGTTTAAAAATACTGGAGAATCTTCTTGAAGTGGATGTTTTTGTAAGAATGACTGAGTCTGGATGATACTGCCGGAAATTGGGCTTTTGCACCCGTTCTCATCAGAAAATTAAATTTGGGCCTCTATGCTAAGGTTATTTGATTTTCTTGTCATAAAGTTACAACTTTGCTTGAATTGAGAGGGAATTACTGCAAAACGTGAAGGAATGAAGTTGGTTAAGAAGAAAGTAGCAGAGATGGGAAGAAACTCTAATAGTTAACCACTTCTATGGAATATTTCATTGTAACTAAATTATATATTTTGAAGTCATCTACATATATATGTATTTTTATTTATTATATTTACCTTACTGAAAGTACTTTTGTTTTCCTTCTCAAGCATTTTAGTTCTTACGACCTCCCTGTGTAAATGCAGATAAACATGCTAGTTTTCAGATTGTTACTCATCTTTGTCTTCAAAAGCTCTTCTGTAGTTGAATATCTCTAACTCCCACTAATTATTGACAATTCTTCAGCTAATATGGGGGAGGGGGGTGGGGTGTGAATCTGGAACATTAAAGAGAGAGAACACCTTGCTAAATTACCCACCCCCCTCCCACTCTTAATTGCGTATAATTATACTTTGTACTGTTTTCTATATTTTACAAACAGTTGATAACTAGATTCCCTCCCTTAAGTTTGTTTATTGTTCCATGGACAGAACCAAAGAAAACATGAAAAATGTGTGTTTTATATATGCGTCTGTCTTTCCCTTTTCGATAGGCCGTGGCAAATGAGTCTGGACTGAACTTCATATCTGTGAAAGGTCCTGAACTGCTAAATATGGTATGCACTAATCATTGTGCTGTTGTTATTTATGGAATCCTTGTCCAAAGTGTGGGGCAAGCAAAATTCCTGATAATTACACAACTGATACTGGTGCAACTGAAGTTGCCTTATTTAACCTCTGCTTAAAGTTTTTAGCAGTGAAGTTGTACATGTGAAATGGAAAAAGCTATCTGGGCAGTTTAAGTATATAATCTTCATTTAAATTACCTGGCAGATGGAGCCTTCTTGACTGAAGCAGGGTTTCTAAATGACTACATGCATCATTGCTTTTATGTAGATCAGGAGAAAGAACAAAAAATTCAAATCTACAGTGAGAGAACAATTGGTGATCAGTAACTGCAAATCAGCAGCTTTCACTAAGCAAAATAAAATTTTCAAGTTTAGAAATGTGTTCTGCCAGTCATTTTAGCTTCTTAACGGACATTTGAAACCTTGGAAAGCAATGTGGTTTTTCAGTTGATCAAAGTGATTTTTAAAGATTCTTACAATGTTAACAGATAAAAGCGCTGTAGTCTGAGTTTTTGAAGCACTGAACTTAGAAGTGTTGTGATATAACTTCGATCCCTTTTAGAGGTAAGAGAATGTATTGAACTGAGCAAGATGGTTGCAGCCCACATCTCGGAAGACCATCGCAGTTAGCTGTTTATCAGTAATGTGGAAGCTAAAACCAAAATACTGGATTTGATTATTCTTTTCCCAAGCATTTTTTTTATGTGTACTTCAAGTACTGATACATGCAGGAAGTACAACTCTTGAGTTAACAAGGAGTCTTACTTCCTTTGGAGTAAAGACAAAATATCTGACTGTGATTCATAGACTGTGTTAAGACAGAAATTGTATCAAAACAATGTTTGTTTGGAAAACAATAAAGTGTTTGCATTTACAACTTGGCAACCCTTGCTCCTGTAACTCGCCATTCAAAGTGAAATTCTGGGTTACTTTTCAGTTCCCTACTGCCAACTGCGCTGTCTTCAGGCAACTGCTGTTGGAACTTCAGATGTTCATTGTGTTCAGATTGCTCACTGGGTTTGTTTATGAACAGTTGAAGAACAACAGGGTCCTTAATGAAGATTGTATTTGTTAATTCTCATCAGTAGAATGATGGCAAGTTAGATTTATTCCCCAGAAAGTAGGAATTCTATTAAACTCTGAATGTACTGTAAACTGTCAAAAGTGACCTAGTGACAACTGGTTCCCATGTAAATCTTGATCAGTAAGGAAATGGAGATAACAGACTGTTATCAGACATAAACTGGTTAGCAGGTTGCACTTCTCCCTTGCAAAGCTCCTCAAATAGTGTTGAAAACTGTGATTACTTATCTTTCAAGCAAAATCTTCATGTCTTACATGTGATTTGTCATTTGTTTTAGTATGTTGGTGAAAGTGAACGTGCTGTACGTCAGGTATTCCAGCGTGCCAGGAATTCAGCCCCTTGTGTTATATTTTTTGATGAAGTTGATGCTTTGTGCCCTCGGAGGTCTGACCATGAAGTGAGTCTGTCTTAAAATATCTCCATAAATGGATTATCTCAGTTGCAGCTTTTGTGGCATTGTGCTAGCAACAGAAGTACCTGGAAGGGTACTACATTCAGTATCTCCCAAGAAAAATAATCTGATAGGCTTTCTCATATTTGAGGAAAAATACATTTGTCAAATTTTATAAAGCTTCATACTTTCTTTTAGTACGCATATATAGAAAAAAATATCCAGAGAATGTGTGTATATCCACCAACTTGGCTGTGTAGAGCTGTAGGAAAAGATGGAGTGCTGTTTAATTTATGACCGAATCCTGATAGCTGTATGCAACTGTAATGCTTGCATGAAGTGTGTATTTAGTTGAACAACGTGAACTGGGTCATGAAAATATATGAGGCAGGAGCATAAGTGGAACGCATTACACTTCAGAGCTATTCTACCTGTGAAATTTTCTCTGTCTTGATATTTGTGGTTGTTGTTGTTTTGGAATAGGAACTACCTACGTCTAGGATTAAATTCTGCTTTTGGGTGGCGGTATTAGTGCAAACTGTTAGTGTGTTGACAGGAAAGCTCCTCTGTTGTTTATGCAAAGGAAGTACGTCTGTTTTGTCATACTGTACTGGTGCATGTATGTTGATGGCTGAAAGAAAAGATCCTTTTTTTTTTTTTTTTCAACAGACAATCTAATACTTTTCAGATATTGCCATCAATTACTTTAACAGAAGGACTGTTGTAGTTCTAGCTCATAAGAGAGAGGAAATTTAATCAACTGTTTCTGAATCGTACCTTGTCTTCTGAATTTGCATACCACTTCCTATGAAAGATAACCAAGCTGAAAAATTTGGACTTCTTGAATGTCCTGTGGTGGTGGTTCCCACAGAGCCATAAAAGAAGGTGTCCGGTACTAGGTACCACAGTAGGTATAGATGGTAGCCAAGGAGGGGGAACAAGTGTGCTTTGGCCTCACTATATTTCGCTTCTGTGGCAGCAGCAGCCTAGAAGCCCACCCTTGCTCTTCACAGCCTCCTTTAGCCATGTAGAGGTACTGTCTGGGCAGGAGACTGGTGACTTTATTACTCAGGCTGTGATACTGGTGACAATCCTTGGGATTCATAATTGAAACTCGGGGGTGTTTGGTGTTTCCATTGGCTTTTTGAGACCTATGTGAAGTTGCACCACACATTCTAATTATCCGTAGATGGATTTATATTTTTATATGTTTAAAATAAACAGTTACTTTGAACAACATTCTTGAAAATGATCAAGCAGTTTTACTGCATAATTGAACTCTTGTTCTCCAGCTCCTGTGTTTTCTCTCTCTGTCTCTCCAACTCTAGAATGAAATTCAAACTAACCTATTGAGTTTGGTTATAGGATATCACTACTATGGGGTTAACTTTCAGAGGTTTAAATATTTGGAAATTTTTTTTTTCCCAAAAAAAACCTGAATATTAACAAGTTTGTTGAGGGAGATGTGAGAATGATTAGTATAAATATCTATATGTACGTCTTTAAGTGACTCCTTAATTTTAATGGGAAAGAAAAGGTTTGCCACATGTTAAAATGTGTGGCAGGTGTATAGGTAGCATGAATCTGGGGAGGAAACGTGCTAAGAATATGATAGTAGAAATCCAGAATGCAACTACATTGAAAGTATGAAAAAGAAGCTTTTTCTTTGAGTAGTGTTTCAGGGCAGGGAGCTAGTAGATCTTTTGTTTCTTTTACTTTGAAATATTCACATTCCTACCATTTCCTCAATTTTGTTGACAAATTTCTCCTTTTAAAGTCAGGAGCCAGTGTCCGAGTAGTTAACCAGTTACTTACAGAGATGGATGGTCTGGAGAATCGTCAGCAGGTTTTCATTATGGCTGCCACAAACAGGCCAGGTAAGGACCCCAGAAATCATAAACAAGAGAAATCAGACGTCCTTGGTTCTCTTCTAATGAAATCGTATGTTTTTACATATTTGAATTGTGTAACTGACCTTGTTTTGCACTTAAAATTACAGTGTCTCCTCAAATCTAAACCTTTTCTGATCAATTAATCTGTTCCACTTTCTTGTGACAGTGTGAAATGAAGCAACTTCTTTAAAATGTGTCTTAATTAGCATCTGATACCATTGCTGTAAAATGCTTTGAAAGACCTGTGATGTAATTAGACTTTGGATTATCTCCTTGGAACGTAAAAGAACAAGAGAGAACTAAAACATAAATTGTATCTTTTTGCTGCTTGCATTGATTTTCTGTTCAAAGCAACCTTATAGTTCTCTGCTATTTTTAATTCTTTTTCCCTTGTGGCATCTGTCTCATGTTAAATCATGTTTTCCATTTGCTTATATTTTGCTTCCTGCGCTTCATGTTCCGACCCCTGTTCCCTCGGCCTGAACTTATTCTGCTGTTCTGTCATGTTCTGTCAAGCTCTGATATTGACAGCTATCTGTGCTCCCTCGCTAGCTCTTCAGTTTTTGGTAGCTTTTGCAATTCCTGCAGCATCTTCTCAGTTAATAAGCTAAACGCGCACATCTATTTTACAAATATCATGTGTTTTACAACCAACTTTTTGCCTCCTTTTTTTTTTTGTATTATGGAGAGGTTTTGTGTTTTATGTGTAGCAAGAAACTTGTCTCTTCCTGAATTTGAACTCCATCTAGATGCTGAGAGTTAGAAGTAAAGGAATTTGCTGTCAGTATAGAAAAAACATATGCATGAAGACGTTGCACTTTCTGGATTATGAACATTTTTCTGAATATTGCAACTGAAATGAAATACAAGGTTACTAGTCCAGCTTGGTAAAACCATACTAGTGTAGGTACCAGAATTTTGGAAAGAATGTTTGCGCCTAAAGCATGTATTTGACAAATTACTGGTAATGACAAGACACAGTTAGTTGCTTCATGCATATATGTATTAAATAAGGACAAGATGTAGAATTCTGATGAGAAGTGACTTAACAGGGAAAAATAGTAGCATAGCTACTTTGGATATAAAATGGAAGATAAGAAAGGTAAAATACTTGACAGATTGCTTAGGTCCTATGGATTAAGGAAAATTTGGTCTGAAATCACGTAAAATAGGCAACTAATGAGGTGGGTTTTGTTTCCAATGGTCAAAAAATGCAAAGATTTTCAGGAAAATTTTCCTGTCTCTTGAGTTCTTTGCACCATGACAGACTATCAAGTCTTCTACATGGTGAAGTATGAGCAGTAGCTGCTTAAATCTATATCTGCTTGTAAAAATTCTTTGATTTGAAGTGGTAGGTTTTCCCAGCGTGAGCTTGATGATTCTGACCTGTCTAATCCAATGTAGAAAAGAGAATAAGGTTATATAATGTAGCACATCTATATATAGATACAGTTTGATGTATCAAGGGTGTTAGTACTAGTGCCATCAACTTGCCTTAGGAAAGAGATCGCTCACTAACGTGGTTTTGCTAGTGCAGGTATTTATATCAAGCAGCCTTATTGGTCAATGTTTCTCAAGGGCTTCGTATCTAATTGCTGATAACAGTAAACTCATCATTATCTCTGACTGGTAGCTTGGCTTCCTGCAGTGCCACCTCAGGTATATGTGGGGCGAATACTTTTAGGGCCAGTGTGTGTATGTGGCGCTGTTCTGAGCTAATGACTCCTCTTGTAGAGGCAGCTGAGTGCAAGTAGTTTAGTAGCTTTACAGGGGCCAGTTTAGAGTAAATGGTGCTCAGATGTTAATTTCAATTGTGTGTGGCAGGTTTGTCCTAATGCCCAGCTTTGCTGGGTTTAGATTTACACTGATTCAGTACTTGCTTATGGGTCTCATTTTCATGCGTATGTGAAATAGACATCTGTGCAATTGTTAATCCATCCTTTTATAAGCCTTATACTGGATGCAGTTTTACCATTATGTTGGTATAAAGTACCTCTGTGTTTGGGGATTTTTTTTTTTTTCCCCAGTTTTAAAAAGTCACTGTTGCCTTGTTCAGCTGCAGTGGTAGATGTACTGTTTTATTATACTAGAATAGTTAAAATTACAAAAATTTACTGGGTAATGAGAGTAGTAATATTTGAGGGGAGCTGGGAAATCTGTAAGGTGTGAACTCAGCAGTGACACTGATGGAAAAAAAGTGAATTTGAGGTAAAAATGCCAAACATAAAGAAAATGCAAGGGCAGGGATAACAAATATAATCATCAAATTGAAGGGTATAAATGTATCTGCAAATTCTGTAAATGGATGTGATGGGTTGACCCTGGCTGGATGCCAGGTGCCCAACAATCCATTCTGTCACTCTCCTCCTCAGCTGGACAGGGGAGAGAAAATGTAACGAAAGGCTTGTGGGTTGAGATAAGGACAGGGAGATCACTCAGCAATTACCGTCATGGGCAAAACAGACTCAACTTGGGGAAGTTAATTTAATTTATTCCCAATGATATCAGAATAGGATAATGATAAATAAAACCAAACCTTAAAACACCTTCCCCCCACCCCTCCCTTCTTCCTGGGCATAACTTCATTCCCAATTTCTCTTCTTCCTCCCCCCAAGCGGCGCAGGGGGATGGGGAATGGGGGCTGTGGTCAGTTCATCACACATTGTCTCTGCAATTCTCTCTTCCTCAGGGGGAGGACTCCTCACACTCTTCCCCTGCTCCAGTGTGGAGTCTCTCCAACGGGAGACAGTTCTCCATTAACTTCTCCAACATAAGTCCTTCCCAGGGGCTACAGCTCTTCACGAACTGCTCCAGTGTGGGTCCTTTCCACAGGGTGCAGTCCTTCAGAAACAGGCTGCTCCAGCGTAGGTACCCTGTGGGGTCACGCATCCTGCCAGCAAACCTGCTCCAGCATGGGCTTCTCTCTCCATGGGAACAAAGGTCCTGCCAGGAGCCTGCTCCAGCGGGGGCTTCCCACGGGATCACAGCCTCCTTCAAGCATCCACCTGCTCCAGTGTGGGGTCCTCCACAGGCTGCAGGTGGATTTCTGCTCCACCATTAATCTCCATGGGCTGCAGCGGGACAGCCTGCTTCAACATGGTCTTTACCAAAGGCTTCAGGGGAATCTCTGTTCCGGCACCTGGACTGCCTCCTCCCCCTCCTTCTTCACTGACCTTGGCATCTGCAGAGTTGTTGCTCTCACATATTCTCACTCCTCTCTCTGGCTGCAATCGTGCAGGTTTTTTTCTGTCTTCTTAACTGTGGTGCTACCACCATTGCTGATGGGCTCGGCCTTGGCCAGCAGCAGTTCCGTCTTGGAGCCAGCTGGCATTGGCTCTGTTGGACATAGGGGAATCTTCTAGCAACTTCTTGCAGAAGCAACCCCTGTAGCCTCCCTGCCACCAAAACCTTGCCATGCAAACCCAATACATTGGAAATATATTGTATCTTGATAAAGGAGTTGTTTTGCCAACACAATAAAATATTTTTTTTCTGAACGTCAAAGCTTGGCACGTCCAACTTTTGCTAGAGGAGGCAGTTATCTATGCAGTTTGGATAGGATAGATCTCTTGCTTCAGAAGGATATCAGCTGTCTGTATGAATAACACTCTGGATAGGTTTAGACTATAAACTTTTGCTGTGATATCTGCATTTGTCAGTGTGAAGAAATATAGTTTCCAATTGATGCAGCTTTTATCAGAACAACTTTTACTGAAGTTGTGGTTAAATTGGGGAATAAATTTTTCTCTTGTGTAGTTTATTCACTATGGTGCTTAGGAAGAGGCAGTGTTCACCAAATCAAATTTTGCTAGTATGGTCTGGGTACTTAATAGGAGCACACTGCAGGTAGAGAACAATGAAGTCTATGCTAGTAAAGCACTCTTATCCCCCTAAGAATGAAATGTCCAAGCAGAGACCTGCAGGAGAACCATACCTTATTCTGGCTAGTACATTTAAATGATTCCCACAAACAATAAAAGTTGTGGTGCCTGAAAAGCTCTTTTGCTTATAAGTCTGACATTTGTATGAAAGATTTTTCTGTCATAGTTATGTTGAATAGAGATGCTGGGGCATTGTGTAATATAAATCTAAATAAGATAATTGTCCCAGCAGAACTTCCTGAAATCTTCCACTGGGCTAGTATTGCAAAGTGTGAGATTTCATCTTTTTTAATCCATGTTAGTATAATCTAATGGGAGAGAAAATGGCTTTTCAAGATGCTTCTTGTTTAGAGTGGTTGCATGCATGGTAGCTTTTATAGTTGGTTGCTGTTACTGTTCATGACTGTTAGTGTATGTTGTCAGCATTGTAGTTTCAGAGACCATCGTGCCAAAAGAAGAATCTTCTCTCATAAATATATTGTTATGATAAAGAATAATAGTACTAGCAGTAGAGTAGCAGTGGCTCAACTAGTTTTGACATCAAGGTATGTTCCTGGCACAGTTGTTCCAGTGCTAGAGGTTAGCACCTGTGACAAAGTTTTATTGTGAACTGGTGGTGTTTTATATACCCCATGGCTGAAGACTACCAAATTCTTTACTTGTAATAGCCTTTAAAGACTTGGAACACTCTAATGCCTGTTTTGCCAAAAGGGCAGGGACAATAGATTGGTTCCTTTGTTTATTGTATACAATCTGCAAGTGGTAATTCTTATTCTGGCAGTGCTGAAGTAAGCCTTTGATCTGTCCTTAAAAGCAGGATATTTGAATGGTTTTTTGCACTTACTCAGTGACTTTGAAAGTCCTCTGTAGATCATTGACTCCTTCCAAATTAGAAGGGAAACAGTATTCCCAGCTCAATCTCTTTCCACCTAAATGCAGAACTAACGTCAAACTTTGTCTGAAGAGGATTAAACTTTTAAAGCACTCAATGTCATTAAAAGGAGGGGGGTGGGAAGAGGCAGAAGTGTCACGTCCTGTTAGAAACTTTATGGGTCAGAATAATTATATTTGTTTGCAGTCTACTTCCTTCCCCAAATCCGAGACTAAATACTTTAAAAAAAAAAAAAAAAAAACAACCCGAAAACAAACAAAAAAAACCCCAAAACATCAAGCACTACTGTTAACTAAGGTCTGTATTTTCCCACAATTTTCTAGTTACTAATGTGTGTTTCAGTATTGGATACTTCTGCTTTCTGCTCTTTTCTTACTTCCCCAGGCTTTGAACATTTATAAACTCTTTAGAGAAATGCTGACCAAGGCATCAGCAGCATTTACCATGGGCTCCAAGGAACTGTGTGTAACCTGAGGAAACAGACCAGAAGTCAGTGAAACACTACAAACTGATAGTGATTTAAGCCTGACAAAAATTGTGATGATGTCTTTGCTGTTATTCGTGGTCTTTTTCTCTAGCTTCTTAAAATTAATTCTTGCAAAATTCACCTTTTACTGGTATCTTAAGAATATGGTCCTAGTTTCATTGAGTTCTATTTTTCTTTAGCAAGTTTATGTTAGTTTTCTAGAGCTATTCACCTGAAACACATGTTTTGAAACACAGTAAAAAAAAAAAAATCTTCAGTCTCTGACAACAGTTACAGGTTTGGTTTGGGGTTTTTTGTTTGTTATGTTTATACCTGTTTATACATGTTGCTGAATTAAAGCCAAGATAAGATCCAAGAAAAGCACCTGATATTGCAAGGCATTGAACAATTTCTTTCATGATAGTTCTAATTCACACAAATTATTTCTGCATTTCACCAGCCCTTGAATGTTATGTATCTTTCACAGTAACTTTAATGGAGTGGTTTGTTGTGTAGGAGCAAAGTTGTTAACTGCAGTGTTCATCTGGACTCTCATAAAAATCTTTTAGGGCTCCTGAGCCTATGTTCCAGAAAGTCACGAATGTGAGAACCTTGGTCTTGTATACTTCAAGTATCATTTTAAAAGCTGTAGTGAGTATAGGAGAAGTTTGATGGACTCAGCACAATAGTCATCATTGCTGGTGTGCACTGAACTTTTGTAAACATTGTTGACTCTTGTACAGTTTAAATAAGACATGAATAATCAACGGGAAATGAGTGTGAGACTAACAGGTTTTTATTGTAGGACAATAGAATGTCACATTATAGGGATTCACGCAAAGATACTTTCAATAGAATTTAAGGAGGAGGATAAAATTTTGCAGTAGTTTATAGAGCAGTGTAGCCAACTGAGATGTTACATAATTCTCTAGAGGCTAGTGCCTGGTCCAGCCTTTAAAAACAAAGCAAGGAATGGAGGTTCTCTAAATGTTGTCTTATGTGATTTTGCCAAATTATTTAGAAAGCAGTGCTACTGTCTTCTAATGGCATAGTCAACACCATTGACTACATCAGAAAACCAAGACAGAAAATGAGTAACTAGACATTTCTCTTAACAGAAGTATATTCTTTCTGTGAGACAACTGCTTGGAAAAGAAGTGCTGTGTGTTATCATGTTTCCATGTCTCACTTTCAAACTTGAGAGATAATAATAGGTTTTGAAAGAGACATCTCTGATACCCACCTTGATTTCATTAAAATGTTAAAAGTATCTAAAATTAGTTGACTCTCTTCTGTTTAGATAAGTTTCAAGATAATATAGAGAGAATATTATGATTTATCAGGATGAAATGCTTTAAAATTCCTAAAAGGGGAGCATTATTCAATTTTTTTAAACAGATATGAAGTGCATCTAATGAGTGAGTTTGACGAATGAGTAAATACTAATTTTCTGTGTTACGTGACTTGAATTTTCAAGAACTTCAGGCCCAGGTCTGAACCAGCAGAGTGAAGTGAATTGACTCATAGGGAGATAGGGAGTGTATATCTGTGTTCTAAACTTTGGTATAGTCTTCTCATTGTAAACTACCATTACTGCAGCTTATTGAGTTAGTATGAGTTAATGTAACTGTTTAAATGCAGGCAATTTAATAATTTAAATACAAATGGATGACTGCATCTTTAGACTGTATCGCTAACTTTGTAGCGTTGGACAAACAGCATGGCAAGTGCCACATTCTCAGCATGCAAAATGGAAACAGTATTTTTCATATCAAGCTTAATACTTTCAAAGAGTTTTTGAAACTTTAGAATGGGGAAGTTATCAAGTGCATGGTGTTGTAATGCAATCCTTATTGAAAATATTTGTTTTGATGTTTGTAATTGATCTGTTGACTGAAGTTTGTCATCTCATCTTAATAATGTCGCAAGACGACCATCCACAGAGACACCAAAACAGGATAGTGCACTTGTGCCAAAAGCAAGATCAAGTATTGTACAGCACACATGTACAAGGAAGATGTTTTTGTCTGGGCCTGCCATGGCAGGGATTGTGTTTAACCCTTGTTTCATCTGATCTGGATTAAATTAATACATCAAGTTCTTCCTTTTTTTTTTCTCACCATTCTCATCACATTCGCAGTAGCTGATTTTTGCCTACATAGATGCCTCTGGCCATGACTGCTGCATCTTGGGGGCGGGGAGGGGGATTGCTTTTGTCCAAGAAGAAAATAGTGGAGCAATTTTTAATATATGCATCTCATTCTACTCTTTGTCCTTTAAGCATAGGTGAGAGAGTAACTTGAACAAAACTATGCACATCTTTAAAAAGTGAATCAAGACTATGTTGTGGTGGGATCAGATAGTTGGAGTCTTGACAGAGTTAAGCAAACTTTTTAATTTGCAAAAAAGGGATAGCTGTGCTTCCATGCTACTGTTTTGGGGTTTGGGTGATGGATTTTGTGTTTTATTTTTTTCTTTTAAACATCTGTACAGTCAAGATTAACAGCTTACCTTTTTCCCAGTTCTTCACCTTTGATATATCACGTAGTTTGTCTGTTAGCTACATTTTGTCAAGAGGATGTAACAATTCTAAGGGTGTTGACAGCTTCATTTGGAGTTCTTGGTAGTTTCCAGCTTAAGTCTTAGGTGTAACTTTCAACTGTTACTTTTGGATAAGGTTCTTTCAATAGCTACCTAACACATCTAAGTAACTTACAGAATTCAAACAAGCCTGTTATACTAAAAGTACAGTTTTCTTTATATATTCTGTGGGTGCTTTTGTGACTTTGCTGTTCACGTTACTGTAGTATGTAGGATATCATAGAATCACAGAATTATTTAAGTTGGAAAAGACCTTTAAGATCATCGAGTCCAACTGTAAACCTAACACTGCCAAGTCCACCACAAAACCATGTCCCTACGTGCCGCATCTACATGTCTTTTAAATGCCTCCATGGATCGTGACTCAGTAGAGTTCCTTTGTGAAATAAAGCAAGTAATAACGTTGTCGTCTTTGGTAGATGGGCAAATAGGGCATCAAGAAGCACTTAAAAACTTCATCCAGGCAGTTTGTGCTGAAATACAGACAGGAATTGAGGTCTTTCCCTTGTTATATGCCCTGTTTGTATCTCTTGTTATACTAATAGTCCTTAGCATTTGTATCTTGACTGACTGTTTGTGGAAGTTCAGTGTTGAAGCCTGTGGTGCTGAAAGGCTGCTAAACATTTCTATTACATTTAAGCTCTGAATGGTTTTCTAGAACTATTTGTGATGATTTTTGGTTTCTTACTTCTCCAGACGTAATAAAATTTGGAGTATGTAGTTCTTCCTGGGAAACAAATTCTGTACTTTGCAGCTCTATTTTGTGTTTTCATGCGTTTCCTATTTTACCATTCAGAAAATTAATGTGTAGTAGGAATGCAAGTGACCAGTAAAATTATGTTTACATATGAGTGCTTATGTATTTGTTATTCTTAATTTATCACTGCGCTTTTCAAGCAGATTTGCAATGGTTAATATGGGTAGAGTTCCTTCCAATAGAACAAACTGGAAGCATTTTTTTCCCTTTGTTATGAATTTATGTGGAATTCCTCACTTGGCCATGCTAGGTAGGACAGTAAAAATGTGTGGTTCTACTACTGTATTGCCAAATATAGAGTTGTCTGCATTTGTGAAGAGGTGAAACTGGTATTTACAAGCCATCTTTGAGCAGATGCAGCTTAACTGTACTGGGTACTAGAGGCTCCTACTTGACAGAGATGAAACTATTTCAGTCAGCTATTTTAATGCTCAGAGCTTCACATCATGGCACAAATGCTTCTTTGAATCTCAGTACAAGTATGCGTATTTTCCTTCTCATATGTATACTCTCCTAGGGGTGTATCTCATTTCTGGATAATGTTTTATTTTTCTT
>VYXH01005302.1:36611-53766 GCA_013397275.1 Burhinus bistriatus
AAAAAAAATTCTTATCTTCCTCTTTTTATCATCTCAACTCCTTTAGAATGGCACCCGTCCTCCACTAGATATTGATGTAAGCCTTGAAGAAATTGCTTACAGTCAACATTGTGATTGTTATACGTGAGTAGCTTCTAGTTTTGACTTTAATATTTAATGTGCAGTGCCAACAGTCTTCTGATGCATGATAATGTGTGTTACGTTGTTATTAAGAGGATCTCTTAACTTTCAGGGTTTATAAGCCTTACGCTATTTTTCTTGCTTTCACTTATGCTTTTTTCCAAGGAGTTGGTAGGAATACATGGATGCTAAAGTTTTTTTCACCTGGAATAGTCCTCTTCGTGTTGTAAATACAGATCAGTAGAGGCCTCTTGGTTTTGCTTGGTTTTATTTTATAGTTCTTGCATAATCCAAGGATAAGAGTACTCTTTAACTTGTGGACCCATATACAATGATGATGAAAGCAAATTGGTTAAATAACCATAACCAACTTGTTCTGTCACACAGCTGAAAACAATGTGTTTGACAGAGTAATGAGGGCCTATTTCAACTTGTGCTTTGGGAATAGCAAGGTGTGTTTTTTAGGAAAGCTTGATAGCTGTATCTGTCAGAATAATTTGGAATTGCGTTCAACAAAAAGCTTTAATCTATTAAATGATTTATTAATAGTTAATGATTTTCTGGAGTTCACAAAAGATAAAGTTTATGACATCCTGCTTGTCACAATATTGCTTTTAAATCTTAGAAAGGGAGGCGAGGCTATCACCAGTAATGATTTTTAGTTTGTCATTGTTTCATACTTGGCAAAGATGAGTACTTCTTCTTTCTCTGCCCCTTTTGCTCAGTGTCTCTTTGTTTGGGGGGGGTGGGGGGGGGGTTTTGGGGTTTTTGGTGTGGGGTTTTTTTTGTTTTGTTATCTTTGTATTTTGGGTTTTGTTGGTTTTTTTTGTTTGTTTGTGGGGTGGGTTTTTGTGGTGGCGGGTGGGTGGTTGGGTTTGTTTGTTTGTTTGTTTTTTTAAATACAGCTAAAATCTTAGCCCCCCCCCAAATGAAGCATAGGGGGTTAATTGCAAAAATTTTCTTTGGTTCAATGAGTTGCACCAGTTTGAAGGCTTGTGAAAAGTTTAACAGCTGAAAACTGGAAACAAATATTTAGAAAGACTGATCTGACCATGTTTTGTGGACACTATGATTTTAAGAGCATGTTAACTATTGATGCAGCTTTGAGCAAGGCAACTCCCTTTTGTAATAATGGGTGATTTCATTTGAATCTTTCACAAGACTGATACAAAAAAACCCCCGTATCATGTTCCCATCATGTGGCACAATTTAATCAATCCTTTGGCGTTTTTAAGGATGCTGTGTGGGGTTTTTGCCTCTTCTCTTGCTTCTCATTTATTTGATCTTAATCTGTGGCTAAAATCTGGAGGTCATCACTCCATAATGAAGGACTTGCAGCACTCAGACCTCTTTCCAATGTTCTTAAGATGAACCTTTATGATAGCACAGCCAGTGTCTTACCATCATTTGTAGCATCTTGCCTTTCTATATATCATCAGCAAAAGACGAGAGAAATTTTTCCTAAAATAACCTACTCTGTTTGTATCTATAGAGGGGCAGACCTTTCCGCTCTAGTGCGTGAAGCTTCAATTTGTGCCTTGAGACAGGAAATGGCCCTGCAGAATACTCAAAGCAAGAAAGGTAAGAAAGCTTTACAAAAATCTTAACTGAACGGTGAGAAGATAAATGGAATGTAAAGTATTTAAGGTAGTTCAAGACAAGCATAAAGGTGTGCATGCTGTATGTAAATGATTGATGACTTCTGAGCCAAACAAAAATTGTCAGATTTGTTTCAAGAACACATAAGCATTTTTGAAGTAGATGTAGAGGGGAGTACAGGAGAAAACAGTTATGCTGGAGGTTCAGCATAATTTTTTTTTTTTTTTTCTAGAAGAATTGAAGCATGTAACCTTAAGGAAAAGTTTATGTTAAATGGTAGTTTAGACTGACACTTTATATACTAGACTGAATAAGTCTTTGCCAAATTTCCACATCGCTACCAAACACTGATTTCTCTGACTTATTTGAGTCAGATTTGAGTACAGTTGTGACTGCATACATACTGATCACATACCTTTGGCACACAATTGTATTGTGTAACTGAATACATGCATCTAGTAGTAATGGCACTAGGAAAATCTGAGTGCCGTTTTTGATCTTAGGTGTTTAACTCATCAGTGGCTCTTGCCAGGACTTTAATAGGGAGTTCTAAATTGTTTCAAGTACAATGTTTGCCCTTTCCATATCTTTCTGCACTCTTAAGTTGTATTTCTCTGTTTTTTAAATTATTATTTTTTTCTGTGCAGATAGGAAATTGAAACTCTTCTATACAAAAATGTGTGTGTAGCTAGATTTTTTCTAGTAGTCTTGTTTGTTATTTTACCCTTAAGTCAAAATGCAAAGCTAAGATGGAATTGTGACTTTTCAGATGATGTCCTTGGAAAATGTATTAAGCTTTCATTATGCCTCTGATTTCTAAGAACCATGCTGGAATTTTAATGGCTTTGAATCACTCTTTGATCTAGTATATATCCAGCCTCATCTGGTTTTTAACAACAGTAGGTTAACAGAGCAGAATGTTTGCATTTCTTGTTTTGAGGGAACTAGCATGTTCATTTGGGGCGGGGGGGAGAGAAACAAATTATAAAAACCTTCACTGTTGTATGAGTTGGTTACCCATTTTGCTTGCTGTAGGTGGAAAAAACTCTTTATTTGAGATGGAAACTTCTGAATTTATCTTGTTTTGTTCTTATAATTACCCAGAATACAGCATGCTTTATTTAAAGATCTGAAGGTGTTCATCACTTGAATTCAGCCTTCACATTTAGGATTGCAGCCTGAGCACTTAGTGTATGGATGTGTTGGCAGCCAGCAAGTCCATAATATATGCATAGCTTGATCTGCATGTTTATAGCAGCTCCTTGGGCTTGCATTTCCAAGATGTCAGCCCTGGCTGGTATGAAAGTGTGTAAGGTGGTTTCTGATTTGAGACTTTGTTCATTTACATCTTCAGAAGGGTATTGTGTGTATGCAGACTGGAGAATTTCTTCCTTCAGTGCTACTGCAGGATATGCACAACTGACTCCCCTCCCATGCTCTGTACGTGACTGTAGATGGGTGCTGTGTGTCCTCATCAGTTTCACAACTTGGTTAAAAAGTTACAGGCTTAAAAACAAAAGTGAAAGCAAAATGAAATTCTCATAGCTTCATTTTATTATTTTATGGAGTTTTGATGACTCAATCTTAAAGTAATTTGGCTTCTGTGGAAGACCCAAGGTGAACTTTTTTTTTTTCCTTACTATAAGTAGTGTTTCCTTGGAGAAATAAGTTAAAAAGTTGATACTTTAAATTTACATCTTCATTTATACTGGTATAACTTTACACAGTAATGGGAATCTTGAATAAGAGCTTCAGAGAACTGAGATGAGAAAGAGCAGCAAGGTTGTGTGTTTAGTTCAGTAAACTTTAACCTTCATCTTTACTTTTAAAGCAAGTAATGATAATTGTAGGCTATTTGCTGTTCTGTTTTATACCTTAAACAAGTTCTCATCTTTAATGCCTTCTACCTCTATATAGTCTTGCTATATCAGCAGAAGATTTTTGTTAAACTTCGACATCAAATATATTAATGAGGAATCTTAACAGTTTTTTCATGTCAGCACATCCTATTTCACATTACAAAAATGTGTGCAAAGGTAGTGGCAGTACATACCCGTGGAAGGAAAAAGTGTCTTAATGAAATACATTAGAGTCAATTTGGTGCATTTTTTTAAAGACATACTTTTTATACCTCTCATATCTGATACATGTGCATAATATTAGCATTGTAATGAATCTGTGTAGTAGTGGTATCTTGGGATTCTTAAGTCTAAACAAGGCACTTGCTTGTGAGAGCAGAGGAATCCATGATTTATTAGAGGTATGCTTACATTTTAGCAAACTAAAAAAACCTGTTCAGAAGGTTATGATTAGGAATAGTTACTGTGGGTAACTACACTAAGGTTGAAAACACTATTTGCATAAACTTCAACACAGGGAGTTGTAAGAGTAAAAGCTTTCATCACTCTGGGTAATGCCAGACAAGGCAATGATATGAAGTCAGTTATTTACAAATTGAGCATCCTGTAGTAGAATTGGAATGCTAACAGAATGTTTTCTGGGTACTTACTAAATAACACTCTGTAGGGAAGCTTAACATTAAATATGTGTAGAAAGTAAAGCCCAGAACTGGAAGCAGCAGGATTTGAGGCATTCAGTTCCAGGAGGGTTAAAGGACTTGAATTCTAACTGGGTTTGATGTAAGCTGCAGTTAACTTGGCATCTTTGAGAATGGAATTCCCAATCTGCAGGTGGAAACACTAACACATAAAATGACTTTCTGAAACAAATAAGTATTCTTTGGCTTAAGGTGCAAGGGATAGAGGGATTAAGATCTTGCCTAAAATCACAGACAGGAGGCTACATAAAATATAAGAGTTCGGGTGGTCATAACACTACTGAATTAGATTTCGTCCAACTGACAAGCGCATGCAGTTAGTTAGGTTTCATGAATGCTGCCTGGAAATACATGCAACGATCTCTTGATTGTCACTTGCCTGCAATTTTAGTAATTTATTAAGCATTGTTCTTTAAGGAGAAATCAAGATTTCCCGTAAACACTTTGAAGAAGCTTTTAGGAAAGTGAAGTCTTCAGTATCAAAAAAGGTAAGATAAGCTTCAAGTATGTAAGACTCATTACTCCCCTGGAAAGGATACTCTTTTTATGCTGAGACTGGTAGGAATAGTTAAGGTTGAAGTATACTTGCATGTATTTCAAACGGACACTACCTGTTTCTGCATTAAACAAAACCGATGTTTTGGTTTTTTTTTTTTTTTACAAGGTCAGAAATCAAAGTCTCCCTTTTCAGCTGCAGATGATGCATTGCATGTAGATGGATTACCATGCTATCAAGGTTATCTTTTAGTATGACACCTTGGACTTCTCACTGACATTACCAAATTAGTTGTTGACCTGGCCCTAACTTCTTATGTCTGTGGAATTTTCAGTTAGAAGTCAAAGCCTTTAGAGTGCACCACACCTTGCCACCACCTTTTTTCCCCCTAGACGGATATGACACCCAAAGATGTTCAACCCTTTCTGTTAATGTGCAAAAGACATAATCTTGAGATAGGACATAAAACACACTTTGTCATCTTAGTTATTTCTTATCAGTCTTTTCATTATTTGCATTTGTCAAGGAAGTTTGTTTTAAAGGTTTCCTTATGACCTGTTCTTTTCAATGACTGAAAGGAAAGCTGCTCAATCATCTTAATTACTGTAATTTGGAAGTTAATATATATAGGAATTGTTATTGCTGCAGAGCTTTTGTGTATAGGTCTCTGTGTTGCCAAGAGCGTACTGCAGCCAAAATACATTAATATATTCACTTTGAACACTAGCCAGAGAAAAGTTAACTAGTTAATTATTTCCTTTCATTATTATCGTATGTTGATGGTCAGTAACCTTTTCTAAAATTTAAAAGTGATCTTTGGCTCCAAGACCCTTTGAAGATGGTCTTGGTTGTTGTTTTCTTCCCCTTTGCTAATCACTAACCAAACAGTTCAGAAGCAATAGCCACAAAAACTTAAAACATCTCCTCTAACATAGCAATCACAGGTTAAGTACTAGGACATACTCCTTCTTGGTTCTTAAGAGTTAACTAGAAATGTCATTCTGCATCTGAAAGATAGCTTAAATATCACATCTCAGAGCCCTATTTTTCAGTTATTAATCCGACAAACTGTCAGTTAGGTATTTTGAAATATCTTTTGGAGTACAAGACACTCATCTCCCATTTTCAGATGCTACTTCTTATCTGCTAGACAAATTAAATCTGACAAAAACTCTCTACACACCTTCCGGTGCGTACTGGAAAATAAAAAGAGCTGCGTCTCACTGATTTAGTGCTTCTAACTCTTCTTTTCCCTCCCATGCACATCTCAGAGTTCAGTTAACTTGCTTTTGCTTTAATTGGTTAACTTGAGACAAACCAAAACAAGTTGTTCTTAAAGCTGTGGACAGACATCACCTTCTGAAGGCAGTTATTTCAGCGGAAGTTAACATCTCTATTCTGTTCCTGAAAACTGTCATTTTGAGTGACCAGTGAAAAGGATTAAGGAACAGTTAGAATTAAGTAAGTTAGACTAGCAAAAGAAGATCTTGCCTGTTCATTTTGGCAGAACTAGATGAAGGAGTAAAGTGTCAATCCAGCAGTTCCCCTGGTAAAGAGGGCAGTATCTTCTTAGTGAAGCTGTGACCTATACCTGAATTAAGTGTAAGAACTCTGCCAAAGGCTTCTGTTAATTACATATCATTGGTGACTATCACTGGAGAACCTCATTTATGAGCCAGAGTACTGGGAGTTTCGTTTGTAAATGTTTTGAAGTATAGCTAGTGGCTCATACAGCTGGTTTGTTTCACTTTGTTAAATATTACATATAAAGTCACTTTTAAACATTGCATGATTTTTTTTTTACCATTGTCTGAAGTATTTTTTCTTCTTCTCTTGGCACTGTTAGGATCAAATAATGTATGAAGAGCTGCATCAGTCACTGTGCAGGTGATACATTTGGAGAATTCCCAAAAGAGACTTACTCTGCATTGGTGGAGATGTTTGTGATACCTGTGCCTGATCAAGAGACACACTGGAAAGAAGCTGTACTGAATGTCTTTCAACTTTTTGAACTGTCCCTGAAAAAAGGTCATTGTAACCTACTGCTTTAAACCATCCTTAATTTAACTCTTTTCAGAATAAAAGATACAATACACACTTCCTGCTTATCACCATTTACATTTTAAAAATTAATGCTTTTGGTGCCGAAGAGCTAATACCATTCTGATACGTTTGGTGCCCTTAATCAGAAAACCCTCAGAGGCAGAGAGGCTAATCCTGCAAAGTGTTTATACTGCTCAAATGGCTGTTTTCAACCATAAATGAAAATAGCTATGTTTTCACGAACAAAGACTCTGGAAGAATCACTGGGAGAACAGAGCTGTGGAAGTAGACTGGGGAAGTGCTGCACTGCATGTCATCACACCATTAATCATGCTTTTCCCAAATACAGTGACATATTACGATTGTGCCAGCACAGGTTGTCAGAGCTTCTAACAGCTTCCCTCTCAAAAGGAACTATCCACAGATGGCAAGCTGTCTTAAAGTTCTCTAGCAGAGTAAAGTTTAGAAACCCGAGAAGTACTATGGTATTATGATGTAACAGCCACCTAAGAAACATTTGAAACAGTAAGTTATCTAACAAGCTGGTTCTTTATTTTTTTATAAACAGACAAATCTGCAACAACAAAAAGTTGTATTATGGATTTGAATGTCTTAAGTGTTTTGATATCCTCTGGAGGAAGGAAAATCTTACTGTTTTAAGAAACAGGCCAAGAGCCTCAAGCTTTTTTTCTTTTTTAAAATACAAGAAATTCCAGCATCAGCAAACTGGGAAGTATTTGAGTGAAGACAAAACACTGAGATGTGACAGATACTGAGTAACTAATTTCTGAAACCTACAAACCTTCATGGATTTTTTTTTTTTACCACTGTCATCATTCTATGAAGTTCTTGAATCATTAATCTCAGTTTCTATCTTTGATCAGTCTTACTCTTCCTAAAAAGCATTGCAACCATCAGTCAAGGATCAGAAAAGGAAATGGATGGTTTCGGCTAGCAAATTTCATAGAAAGTCTTTTAAGCTTAAAAATTATTTAAAGTTTGGTGTTACCAGTCATGAAATTTCCATGTAAAAAACAGCAAAATAGCTTTTGTAAGCATTATTTATTCTGCAAGCATCCTCCCTGCTTACTTTAACATTTACAAGGGAGGAGATAATTTAATCTCATACTCAAATCATAATTTATTTAAACAAATTGCCATGCTTTGCTAGATGTGACCCTGAACAACTTGATCTAACTTTAAGACTGACCTTGCCTTGAGAGGGAAGAGTGCCTTACATCTTAGATTCTTCTCTGAATTGCCATCTGACAGAAGATCTTGCACATTTTTCCCAAAGGTCAATGTGGAAAGCAATTACAAGTAATTAATCACCACACACTTGTGTGTTAAAAATACTGACTTCTTGGCAGCTAGTACTTACCACTGTGATTTTTGCACAACATGGTGTGATATTCCCTCCCTCTTCTAGGGAAGCCTGAGACTCAGTGGCTCAAGTTGTAGTCCATATGACTAACAAATGAAGTCCCTGCATATAAAGCAGAAGATGAGTCTGCTTGTAACTGTAAATCAGGCTTGGAGCTTCTGGAATTACCGTGATTCACAGAAATCCAAGATGAAGGATTATTGTTTTATTTCTGAGTAGTTTCACTTGTGAATGTTCATTACTGTGAGGCAATGCAATTAATATATATCAGTTGACTAATTTTAATGTAAAAATCATACTTAGGTGTCACACACAGAGCTATATAAGAACTACCTATGTTCCATAAACTTCTTCCTGTTTTAGCTCTAAATCTACAACTTAACAGTTTTACCACCTTTCTTAAAAGGTTTTGCTTCATAGCAAAACTGTTTACACAAGAAAGTTCTGTACCCACACTGTTACATTTTCTTACAGGAAATCCTGCTTAGGCTATAGTACTTATCACTAAAAACCTTGATAAGAAATAAAATGCAATATCCCTTGTACATAGAAAATAGGAATCACTTTAAGGAACAAGCCTTTTCATGCAATACAGCGACCACTACTTTGTTCTGCGTACGCAGCTACCGCCCTCCTAGCAGACATGCCTAGAGGAGGTTTTCCCTCTAGTCATCTTGTTTCTGTTGGGACAGGATCAAGAAATTGTTCATCATGCCATTCTTCTCCCCCTTTTCCTGAGGCTAGCCACATATCTAAATCACAATATGATTCTGTCTCAGAGCATATTAGATGCTAACTAACTTAAGCATGGATAGGGGGCAGAGGCAGTGCAGGGAACTGTCAGCAGGAAAAAAAATACGCTGACTTCAGTCTTGGCTCAACAGGAAACTTTTTCAACATTTTTGTCCTCACGAAAGTCTTGTATACCACTACTGGCTTGATTGTGAAACAAGAGGATTTGATGTACGTACAGTTGCAGGTTGCTATACTAAAGGCACATCTGCGTGATTTGGACACACCTATTTGTCAGCTTGCTTTCCTAGGACCTTGCAGAAACAATCTTGGCAGACCCAGAAGTGGCACCTGTGCTTTGCAATGTGCCAGCTAAAACAGCAGAATTTGCTTTGCCGTAAGTCTTTTGAGACTTTCAAATTACAAAGGAGTACACTTTCCAAAAGCTGTGTCTTAGACCACTTATGCAAGATCACTACCTGAAAGCAACTTTTCTCATGTTTGTCCAACAAGATTAGCATGGCAGCCTGCAGTCTACAGCATTGACATTATTGGTTGTTGATCCTTATCATTAAATAAGGAGTGAACAGCTTTAATCTCTACTGTGGCATGCCACTTCATTTGATACGGGAATAAACACCAAGGAGGCAGACACGAATCACTGAGCTCATTATCTAACAGTGTCTGCTTACCTAGAACAGATCCATTTCTCAACATCTGTAGACTTTAAGTATATGTTACGTGTGCTTGCTGGCTACATTTAAAGACTTAACCGGGGGAATTTTGACACACAGAACCAAAAGTCTTAACTACTTTTCAGCTGGCCTCTGGTTCCAGGTAGGAAGTGTTGTCCTGGATCTGAAAGTATGGAGCTCTGTAGGCAGAAAGATGCACCCATTTAACACATGTTAATTGGCCACTGTTGGGGAACAGACAGGTTCAACAGCAAAACAAGAATGCCAGAGGCAAGAGTTGTTTTGAAAGAGGAATATATCCACGCCTGTCCTGTGGGAAAACTCAGACCTAGTATGATCAGACTCCAGGATGCATTACTTATCCCACTTAAGCAGCTTCAGATAAGTGGGGGTGGGGGTACAAGCCATGCAAGGCAGTTTATTCTGAAAAACTGTAAGTTACTCTGAAAGCCTTGAAGGGGATTCAGAGCTCTGCACAGTTTAACTGCAGCTAAAATACTTGAATGATGTGTTTAACACTGCTGACCCAGTCAGCTGTGTTTTGACAGTTAAACTCCTAGCCGATTTCACTTCAGGGAGAGGTTTGACAAATTAGTAAGATGCTTTAGTTACACAGAAAGGAACAAATGCTAACAGGCATGTAGAAGGGACAAAGTTAACTCATTCCATATGAATAGATTTATAAAAAAAAATATCATAATTAGGTTAACTGTCAGGGTTCTTAATGCTCTTTGTTTAATTTGTTCTTCACTGGTTAGTCAAAGCTCCCTCCAACTTCCAGATAAAGTATTTCAAAAGTATACTAACCTGTTTCTGCCAGATATATTTTAATAGCATTAACAAAAAACTATTTAATTCCTTAAAAACAGTAACTAGATGGTTCATAGGTATTTTTAAAAAAAGTCATGTTTATTAGTTCTGCGCCATGCCTTTGGACTAAATGCCACATTGTAAGTATGACCAGAGAAAAGTAGTTATTCATCTAGAATCTATCGAACACAAGCCAAGTAATTCCTTTTACCAGTGGCTCAGACATGCTTCTAACCTGGTTTTCTTAGGGATGAAAACTATACTGCAATATAGGTTAACTTTCAGATGATCAGCTTCTGGCAAAATCCCTACTACTGAAGTTAGATGGCAAAGCCTCCTGTACTTTACATGCCTAAGAATGGTAGTTACCAATGCTTGCAAGAATCAGACCATGGTTTAAGACCCGAACGTAAGTCTCACTGGCTCAGATTACCCTAGTCCAGTAAGTGTTCTCCAACAGATAGCCAGTAGCATATGTTTTGGAAAGATTATGGCAAGCACAGTTCTCTCCCTCAGAATTCCCCACTATTCTGCAGCTCTTAAAGTGAAAATGGGGTATTTATAATCAGAGTTAGAAGGGACGATCATAGTCAGGACATTTTAAAGCAGTATTTGCAATTTTCAACAAGAGAGATGGCAACTTCACTCCTGTTTAAAAGCAGGAATTCACACTTGCAGTACCCATTGGGAGGACAGTAAGGGGTATTGGTGATTCTATGAAATGGGTAACTAAGCCCAAGTATGAAAGTTAAACTCTGAGCTCCCAGTTATCCTAGATGAATACACCAGATAGATAAGCAATTTCTCACTTCAGCTTTTAGCTGTAGAACTTTTTGGAGGCACTCTCCCTCCTTCATTCAGCTGTGGCAATCTATCAAACAGATTTAATTCCACCATTCACTTCTTAAATTGAGAAACAGTCATGCACAAGTGGCTTAAAAAGAAACTGGTTTGCAACTTGTTAAGCCTATTCAAGTCTTTCAATTACCATCAGTTTTCTTCCCAGTAGAAAGGCAAGGCGGCAATTCTTTACAGTACATCTATACCACCACTTGATAGAATAGCTCTCGCATCTGCTTTAAAAATACCAAATTTCTCTAAAGCTTAAGTCCTTCAGCATTAGGGGACCAGTCAAAAATTCATCCAATGTTACTTTAATCTTTGCTTTTTAATTACATGTAAAAATACTGGATAAGGTATATTTTGACATTACACTATACCCTGAGCAATATGCTGGCTAGCTAGCATGTTATTGGCATCATAATGAAGTCACTTTGTAAGTGGCTGACACACTTTCATACCATTTCTATTACTTCAACACAGATAAGGGCCCACACTTAAAAAAACCAACACACGCATTAGAAACAGGATCACAATCAAGTGCAGGTTAAGATATATCAGCACACTCTCTCAGGCACTCAGCTTCCAAAAAAAAAAAACCAAAAAAAAAAAAAACCACAAACCAACCAAAAAACCCCACAAAATGCAGGAGCTGGAGGCATCTAAAAATTAAGTTATTTGCAGCAGACCAGTGCCAACAGTAGCTGAGACTTCCACCTTCATCAGATTACATCTTTCAGGTAAGTGAAGACCATACTGTAGGATCACCATTTGAGATTTAAGGGTGATTTGTAGATATCTTTGACAGCTTAAAGCCATCGTCAATGCAGTAGATGACAGAAGGTAAATATACTGTGCTGAGGTATGTAGAGATTCATTCTTCAGGGTTCAGCAAGTCTATCCATTCTGTTCCCAATTTTAAAACTTCTTAAGCAGGGAGTTTGGTACTACCACCTGTGCTCTCACGACATTTTAATATGAAAGACAGACAAGTGTTTATATAGGGTACTGTAGGTTTAAGAAAAAAAATAAGATCATTTAGCAACACTTTTCTGTGTACACAAATGACTAATATGCTTAATAGGGAGAGTTGTCAGAGGTTGTAGCTAACAGTGTTTGCCAGAACAGTATCTGCACTTCAATTGATTCCATTTTCTATACAAGCCAAATTTGAAATGAGTAAATATTACAGTTTGCATTTAAAACCATGGTAACAGCAGAACCAACTAGGAAAAGTCTAATAATTTTTCTTAGCAGATCAGAAAGAAACCCAAACTGTAAAGAGATTTTTCAAATATGAAAAAACTGATCAGTTATATTAAGTTATCTAGTGGCTAACACAATACAATTCTAAATGCTAGCTGCTCAAGCTATATGCTAACACAAGCAGCTTACACAGTAGGTGGGGAGCCATAAAGTTGGCAATTCCCCACCTTTTTACAAGGAAGTTACAGAAGCCGTCTTGAAGATGCCAATTTCATTCTGATAGATTGCTCCTTTAAGGTACTTTCAGTAGAAAAGTTAGAACTTTAAAGCAGTGCTTCAAATTACACGTTACCTACTTAAACAAAAGCAGACTTAACGTTTCTGTGCAAATTTAGTTCTTTCACCCATAAGTTAGGAAAGAGGGTCAACAGAAGGTTTAAGTTAAACTGTGTTAGTTTAGAATTAACAGGCAAGTACAGCATTTTAACACTACAGTCATCTAAATAGCATGTTGTGGGCAGTGTACTACATTGAGAACTTTTAAAGTATTAAGAGTCAGAGATATTTTATATAGATTTAACACCTGCCAAAGTAAATTCTGTAACAAAGTGATTTAGCATTATGAATATAACACTGATCCTTAGGCAAACATACAAACATTAAACCAATGAATCTGAGGACTGCAAGGAATGTTATAGCTGGTAGGAGTCTGCTACAAAATCCTTAAGGATGCATTGCTATGTTGCTGTAGATCTTAATTCAGGACACAGGTGAACATCTTTAGCAAGAGACCTTATACCAGCCACTTTAAAGCAAGCAGACATTTCAAAGTTTTTTGGTTGCCAGAAGTTTAATCTTGCTTCACTTCACCCTTTAATTGCCTTTTCATGCGGGAATATGGGCTGATTGTGTCATCCATCACGAAGTCATACAGTACTTTTATCCAAGAATTATATTGTGGCAGGTTGTCATAGTACTCGGCTGCTATTTTCTTCACCTGAAGAGGAGACACAAGGTTTATTTACTATTTATATTCTCACCAATCACGATAACTTTACAATCCTCAACCTGTAACTTAATGTACAGCACTAGAAGTTTCATTTTAGATGTTAGAGGCTACTAGTGCCGCAACATGAAAATTTCATGAAGGAAAAAGCAACTCCCTTGTTGTTAAGTAAACTTCACATGAAACTTTTATATTGAAGCTAACCAGAACAAACACTCTGAAGTCCATTCACTGTGCAACCTACAGAACGATGCAGGTCACAAATGCAAGCAGTTGGGTTGCTACTGGAAGTGGGTGACTCAGTTCAGTGCTGACTCATAGGTGTATGCGTATCACTAAAAAGGATGTTGTAGATTCTAGGAAGAGATGTTTAACACAGCTATTTTTACATGTAGTTTCAAACCTCAGCACTCAGAAGGAAAAACACCTTATTTCTGAGGAACATCACATCTTGTTTCTGAAAACAGACATTAAAGAATGGCTATAAACTGCTTCAAAGCCTTTATTCTCAGATGTACATGCTGACTAGACTACTGTTTTAAACTAAGAGCTGGAGTTTCAGTTAGATATCCTTACTTATATTTAAGGCCAACTACCTAAATCCTTGAAAACCTGAAAAGAACAAAACTCATTTTTCACTAAATTCCATAGCTTTAGACAGAACGAAAGTATTAATCTGTATAAGCAACAAACAAAACCAAGACATTTGCATGCCTGGTTTGGAGCTGAAGATCATTTTGATCTGTCATCACACCTATAGAATAGTACATCTAGCTAGTATACTTTTATTCAAGAGTATTCTCAGCTCACCAGTATCCCAGCTGGAATTAAGTGTTCAGTACTTAAGTGATCTTTAGCACACAGCATAGCAGAGTCCAGTCCAATCAAATTAACTACACTGTTCTAAAAGAAGGCTTTGTTTTCTTATTAAAGCTGTGGATGAACAGTCCTGTAGCAGAGCTGGGTATTTACCTCTGCAATTAAATACTTGAAAAAAATCATTCCCCATTTACAACTTCAGTACTGGTGCAGGAAGTGAAATGCTGGTTCACCAGCACAGATCTAGGTATTGAAGGTGAATTAAAGCAACTTCAGCTGTATTTCAAAGATGAAATCTATGAATAAGAGAATTCACCTTTCTTCAAAAAGAAAAAAAAAACCAACACAAAACCAAAGTCTTAACAAACCAATTACAATGCTAAAGAAGTGCTGGAGTAGTTCTGTCATCTACAGTTCCACCACTGACAACAGAAGTAATGAAGTTTCTACTCCACCAGAGGCACAAGCTTACAAGGCCTTACTACTACCAAGCACAGTAACAAAGCTACAAGACCAATACCACAGCTGCTGTCAAACTACACATTTAAGAATTTTAGGTGTAACCCTGGAAGCCTGTGTTCCAATTAGGAAACACATATACTATGTGAATTAAGCTCCTACTTAAAAGAAACCAGCAAAGACTGAAGTGGGGAGAAACCTGTTTGAAAATTCACATCTCCTACTCATGCAGATGTGACAGGTCTAAGTCTTGGCTTTGAAGCCTTAATTCTGTCAAAGTACAGTTGCCACTTATTTAGGGTTCAAAGGTTCTCACTAGAGGAAATTGAGCTGCTCCCAAATAGAAATATTAAACATTTCCCAACAGTATAACATTAGCAGTACCTCAAATTGTCTCATTGCCCCACCGGAGAATGTCAGTGATAGAGACTGAAGGGTAAGCATGCATTACAATATTATCCTTAAGATTTCAAAGACAGAGCTGACGAGTCTCTGAAGGTATCTGCAACTTCTTAACTAGCTTTCTGCATACTTACAAACTGAAGAAATCAGAAGGCTGATTGTAATTACAGAAAACTAAAGCTAGTGCAAAGCATAAGATGTGCATTTCCTCCCCTCTCCTTTTATGGAAGAGGCCTGAGCAGCCAGCACACTGGAAGCTTGTTCAAGATACCACTAAAATGGTAAGTAATTACCCCTTTCATCACTCAACTTAGAAATTGTTCTCTGGGTTTTAGGGGTTTGTGTTTTGTTTGGGGTTTTTTTGTTGTTGTTGTTGGGGGTTTTTTGTTGTTTGTTTGGTGTGGGGTTTTTTTGTTGTTTTGTTTTGGGTTTTTTAAGTCTCCTAACTTTCATTCTTCTACCTGATTTTCATGTTAAAGTAGGGCTTATTTTAAGAAGTTAGAACCTTGGAAGTAAACTTACCAGTGGAAGGCTCTTGCCAGGAATATTGGGGAAGTCATGATGTTCATTGTGATAGCCAACATTAAAAGTGAGCAAATTAAGTGGCCCATAGTAGGAATAAGTCTCATGTCCTTTTAAAAACATGTAATGTTCAGCTATGAAGTGTCCTGAAATTGGGTGCAACCCAAGCCCAAGTACGGAACCAGCAAGCATGTAAAAAGTGGATTTCACTCCCCATAAATAATATATCACAACATCAAAGGAAAGCTGAGCCAACAAATTGATTATTTCAAGTCGAGTAATGGGTTTGGGATTGATGCAGAGAGGTCTAATCGCATAGAAAAAAGGCTGAAGAACAATCCATATGAACTTCCTAAAACGGGTGCAGAAAAACCAGCCTTCAAAGTTGGTAGGAATGTCCACATCAATTCCGTCGCCTCCTAAGTAACGATGATGATCCATGTGGTATCTCTTGAAGGATATGGAGTACGGGAGACCAAGAGGGAGGTTGGCAAATATTCCAAACCATCGATTCCACATTGCTTTACTGTTGCCAAAGGCACTGTTGTGAGAGATCTCATGAATTGCCAGAGTCATGGAGTGGCTAATACAGCTTCCAAAAACGTATGCCCAGAAGATTACCCATTTCCAGTCCAAATCTTTAACTAGATAAAATGCAGTCAACTGCGCAAGAACCATCAGCACAACCACCCAGATCAAGTTGTAGTCTGGCTTCATCAACGCTTTTATCTCTGGATGCTTAGCTAGATGGGAAAGAATTAAATGCAAAAGGAATTACTTAGAAGCTCTCCTCACAGCCAGCTATCCCAATTAGATTACAAAAGCAGATATAATCATTTCTCCCCTTCCCCCCAGTTAGGATTTGTCTGCAACGGTAATGAAAACACACCACCCTTCCACTTCTGACATTTATTGCTATAACGAATCCTTTAGAATTAAATCATTTCAGCATTTTTCTGTTGCTCAGCAACTAGACACGTACATGGCAAGCACCAGTACCACCTCCACTCTACCCAGGGAGGAAATAGCTTTGAACTGACAACCCACCAGTAATCCAGAAGGGCTCAAGTAAACCCAGGTCCGATTTAGGCGCCTTGCTTAAAAACGCGGTTATTTACCCCCAATACTGGGTGCCGCCGTGACCTCTACGCACGACGCACGCCCTATGTATACCGACCAGCAGACACCTCAGCAGTGATCCAGCCCGTTCCCCTCCCGCACGAAGGGCTCTGCGGCGGCGGGNGGCGCCCCTCGACCGCCCAGCCCGACCCCGCGCTCCCCACCTCGGCTCCGCAGCAGCGGGCTGGCGGCGACCCCGGCACCGCACTTTATAGCGCCGCGGAGGCGGCTCGGCGGCCGTCCCGCCCACCACCCCATCCTCTCTCCCCATTGGCTAGTGCTGGCTGTCAGAGCTGACAGGCCCCGCCCTCGCCAGAGCGTCTCGCCCCCCGCCCGCCGGCAGGGC
>VYXH01005302.1:54205-73080 GCA_013397275.1 Burhinus bistriatus
GGGGGCCGGGGGGTGGTGGCGGCTCCCCTGGGCCCTGCCGTCTCCGCCGGGCGGAGCCGCGCTGCTGCCCGGCGGTGGCGGCGGCACAGGCTGCCCCTCAGCCCCCGGCTCCGCCAGAGGGAAGTCGTCTGTTCCCTGTTCAGGGGAGAGGTCTCACCGCTCTGCCGCGGGACCGCCCGTCCCGGCGGGCTGCGGCTCCCCGGCCTCCCCGCTGGAGGCGGCGGGACTGACTCATCCCGCGCCCGCCGCGGCCTGGCAGGCTTGCGGCCGGCGCCAGCCGCCCTGCGCGTCCTCGGCGGCCGCAGGGGAGGGTCCCGAGGGGCCGCGGTGTGGGGCGAGAGGGGCCGTGAGGCGCTGCCGCCTCAGGGGAGCAGAGCGCGGGCGGGCAGCGAGCCTCTCAAACCGGCCGCCTGCGCCGGGGGGGTGCCTTTAATAAGGCCGCATGCATAACTAAATACTCAAGGAGGGAGAGAAAATTCTGGGTTTGTAACGCCGGCCCTGCCTCCCGCCTCCGGGGGCCCTCCCGCGCCGAGGGAACCCCAGGCTCCTTCATCATTCCCCGCGGTAGCGCGGGCGAGCCGGGCGGGGGAAGCCTCACCAGCTTCGTGTTCACCCGCCCCGCCTCCCCTGCCGCCCTTCCCGCTGCCTTTAACGATGTTTGTGCAGGTTTGGCTGCCTGTGAGATTTCTGCCCCTCTCAGTTGTTGGGACAACCTGCCCAGAAGCCGCCGCCGGCCGGGCAGGCTCATCCGACTCGCTTTCTGGAGACTGGAAACAGAAATGGCATCTTAGAGCGACTCATTGAAAAACATTTTTGCTTTTCCAAAGGTATGAGGTGTGTGGTTGTAAGGACTAGCTATCATTTGTCCAAAATCTAAATTTCTATTAGCTGCCTAAAGATATTTAACTAGAACTCAAAATGCCGGTGCCAAGGTCTCAATTTTCTTCACTGTTTGTGGCAAGATATTTTAAGAACGTCTTTGACAAACTCCTCTGTGAGAACTGAACTCCATTTAATCTGTCCCTGCATCTATTTCTCATATAACATTGACTGTGGGCAGTTCAGTTACAAAGATTACTTTATGTAGAAGTTGAATGACTACTTGCTTGGAATTTTACTTGTCCATAAATCCACTCAAATTAAAATAATCTAAATAAAGAATAGTGATAAAAACAACAGAGGACGTTATCACAACGTAAATTATGCCTTATCTATTAATGTAATATGAATACCTCGAGGTTTATGATGCATCACTTAATTTATTAGTAATAATGAATAAAAAGGCTAATACATGCTAGCTAAAAGCCCTATGTGCAACTGTGCAGATGTAGGGGAAATACAATGCCTACTTGAAAATGTTTACAATTTAAAGTAATGGACAAAGCACAGGATCTATAAAACATAACAGCTTTGCATATATTTTTGTTTACATGCATTTTTAATCTGTGCATATTAGATATTTAATCTGTGCGTATTATTAATCTGTGTGAATTAGAAGTGAAAAAGGGAGCAAGTAGAGGAGAGATGGAGAAGTTTATTCACAGCTCTTCCCTCCTTAGTCATATGAACTGAATTTTGTAGACTTTGTGAGGACTGGTGCAGCATAAGAGGTAAAACAGATGTTTAGATTTCATCAAGGCATTTTGTCCTTGCAAGGCGTGTTCAGTTCTACTTTTTGCTCAGTGACCACTTCACAATAAACCAGGAAGTGCTTTTGAGTTAACCACGGCAGAAGTTGACTGCAAAATTGCCAGGATCACAAGTGTCTCACTCAGCTGCACTCTAAACAGTGTACGTAATGTTTCTGAAAGTGTTCCCTTCTTGTTGTAGTTCAAATATTAGCACTGCTATCCATCACTGCGCTAAAAACCTTCTCATCCATGGGAAGGATCCTGCCAAAAGAACGAACACGTCCGCTGATAAGGAAGTTTGCAGCTGTTGACAGGAGCATTGGAGGAGGGAGACAAGTATTGAGAGCTCAGTACACAGAGGCAAGTTTACAACACTGCAAATGTATATAGGTGTGTAAGTGGTCACAAGTTTCAGTAGGGTAGTTAAACAGAAGATCCCAGATTTATAAACTAAACATTCCATAGAAGCCAAACAAGGCTTAAACAACTGAGAAAAATATTAAGATAGGAAGGTTTTGGAAAATTTAATTGCTTGTGTCCTGAAATGCAAAGTGTTTTTCCTATGTAATCACTGAGGCAGTCTGGTTTAAGCAGTCCATACAGCAAATCCAGATTTATTAGGTCTTCAGCAAGCTAACAGTTCTTGTAGCTGACATTTTCCCGTCTGAAGACAAAGGGATCCAGTATCCAGCACGTCTTCAGCTGGCATAAAGTTAGAACAAAAATCTTAAGAGTGTTCAGTTACATGTAAACCAAAGCTGGCAGCGTGTCCCCATCCAACCAGGAAGGTGAGATCCAGCAAGCACAGCTCTGCAGGAGTGGAGAGCACACAGACAAGTGAGCTGGTCCAGGGACGGTGCAAAGCAGCACAGGAATGGAACTGGAGAGTAGCAGACGTGTTGCTATAAAATACTCCAAACTGAACTTACTTATGATTGAAATAATCTATCACTGCAATTTGCCAGTTCCCTTCTTAAAACCATCAGGAACACCAAGAAATCAGGTAGTCCTCTCATGCCTGAAGACACATTTAACTGCATCCTATGTCATCCCATTTTCAAGAGGCTCTTGATGTTGAGAATTTCCCTAGGCAATCTTAGTGCTACCCACAATTAACTGTTAGAAGATCTCAGTAGGAGCAACAAAGTTTCTGTTCAATAGTCTTATCTTTTATGTTAAGAAATTACGTGAAGGCAGTGACATAACATTAAAGAACTATTGCCGCAGTAGTTTTAAGCTATTAAGAAACTAACTATAAAAGACACTTGCTATTGCATTGTCTTTCAACCCTGATCTGTTTGGTTTCAGCCCTTGCTACAAGTACTGAAACTGAACAGTGGCTGCAAATAAAACGATTTTTCATGTAACTTTGTAAACTACATCTTAGTCTCACTAGTTTGAGGCTCTCCCTTGAACAGATCATACACTCACTAATTGCTACCAACACTGTACTTTTTGAGGCTGATATACCAACTCATGTTAACTTACATATAAATTTATAGCCAAAAGTGACTTAGTTTTACTTCAGGCTATTTATCAACTTGTTCATATATTGCAAAATGCATCCTTTTTTTATTTAATAAGGGACAATACGGTGTCAGAACTTAATGTTCCAGCTATTTTCTCTAAACTATTCGTTCATTCTGTTTTCTACATTCTGCCTATACCACTGGTGTATATTCCAGTCTGAGAGCCATCCCATACCGATGTTTCCCTCCCTGCCTCCCCAGGAAGTAAAAACAAATTAGCGGTGTGCCTTTGTTGTAGCATTTCTCAGAGCTTGCTTGTAACCATCCCCTCTACCCCTCAAGTTTAGTGGGCCTCATTCAATTTTACTGTACTTGGTAGCACACAGAGTATCAGGATGCACCTGCAAACTTGCAGCACGTGATACTTCCTTGAGTTGAAGCTTCCAAGTTGGCACCATTCATGGAGAGTTTCATGTAACAATAGGCTGTTGTTGTTCTTGCCAGCTCAGCTTATGCACAGCTAGAGATTCACCAACATATAAATAAATGGTACTCGTGAATAACCTGAAACTATTTGTATATTGTGAAGGGTGGGGAAACGAATAAAGAAACTAAAGTGAAAGATATTAAGAGATGTACAAATAAACCTTTTCAGTAAATGCAATTCATAGGTTTATACTTGTTTATAAGTATTTAACCACAAATATCTGGTAATTAGACTATTACATTAATTTGTCATCATGAATGACCATTAAATGAATTTGTATCAAATGATACACAGTCGTTATAGCTATCATGCTGACCCTTTTGATTCAAAATTATTATTTTTTAAAAGATAAAGTATATGCCAGTATTTTTAAACTGAA
This sequence comes from Burhinus bistriatus, assembly GCA_013397275.1. Classification (NCBI taxonomy): domain Eukaryota; kingdom Metazoa; phylum Chordata; class Aves; order Charadriiformes; family Burhinidae; genus Burhinus; species Burhinus bistriatus. The sequence continues at coordinate 58,172 of VYXH01005302.1, forward strand.
CAGCAGATATCTATCATAAAGAGATCTTTAACAGTAAAAAAATTCTGAACCATGGAAGACAAGTAATAGCAAATATTCCTTTAACAGTTTAACCTTTCCCCCAGATAACCTTTTATCATTTCCTTGATGCTTTTGGTAAGAAACATGCCTTTTTTAAGACTCAAACTACCCAACAGGTTTATTTGAAAATTAAACGTCTGCCAAAAATTTGGCATTTGCAATGTAACTTCTGATATGAGCTAATATCATTGTATATGGTATTGTTTAAGGTTCCAAAAATATACAGATTGGGGGGGGGTGGGGGTGGAAATCATTGTGCACCACTCTGATGTTGTTAAAGTGACCAGAGAGACTGAACAGTGCAAGACATGCTTTTCCAGTTACAAGCTCAAAACAGAAGTGCAAAAGAAGTTATAGCTTTGTCTGAAGTGATTTACCTTTTAGGATAAGGAGAGCTTAGAATACTGCTATCACTGTTACACAGAAATTTCCATCCCACCCTACCCCCAACACATACACACAAAATAGTTTAAGTTTTTCCATAATACAGCATTTCATTGAAATTATGTCCCCCTCAGCTTGGTTACTGGGGACACAATTTGTCTGATACTTACTAGATGTTGGCCTATGAATCAAGTGATGCATAGGCAGGCTCTCAAGTCTCCAGCTTTGGCTAACAATACCTGCAATTTACAGGCAGTGAAAGCAGCAGATAGCCTGGGTTCAAACTCTCCTGCAACTAGCTTCATAACACCACCTCACAGTAAGAAAGCAGTTGTGCTGAAAGCAGATGCTAAGTTATGGCTGAGGAACAAAGAAATTGCTTTATATGACTGTACTCTCCCCCAGAGTTAAGAACAATTTCAGGCAAGTGCTTTTAGCAGGCTGACTAAGCTGTACATGCATCTACCCATGCAAATGTCGAATATGGCTCCCAAGACCTAGAACCCGGGTGTGTGCATGTAGAGACTGGATAGAAGGCCCTTTGTAAGTTTACAAAAATATGTAGCCAATACGGTAGCTTAAGAAGTCAGTTTTACTCATTACAGAGATTCCCAAAAAGTATTAACTACTTTTCAGACATTCCAGACAAGGTCACTTGTAACAAAAAAGGTCAAGTTCTCTAAAACAAGATTTTAAAAGCGGATCTTTCCTTCAAGTGAACAGGACATCTGTTTTTATGCTTAACTTTTTAGTCAGTTAAGACTGAATTTATTTAAGATTTTATGTGAACATATGCATAAACACAAATAAGTTTACTTTAAACACATCTGCACAGAAAAAAGATTAACCCTTCAAAACATAACAGAGCAGGTCTGGTTAGTATGTAACTATTGCAAATCTTAAAGATTCTGTGCATTAGGCTGACCCACACAGAAAGCAGGGGAAAAGTCTCAATGAAAGAAAATTACTGTTCAAGTCTAAGTGATGTTTTGAAGAGCCAGCAGACTAAGTGACACCATGAAGCTAGTCACAGTATCCAAACAAGCAGACCTGCTTGGGCTACTAAAGCAGTGTATCCTCCTGAAGGTGTCATTTTCTCCCAAGTTATTTTCTGTTTCGAAGGCGTTTAGATTTCCTAGGACAGTCTGTGGGTTCAACCGCCTTCCTCCGTTTTCCAGAAGATTGTTCATTTGAGCCAGAACCTGAAGAATTTCCTACTGTACTCTCCATCACCTCTCGCAGCTTACGTTCAAGCTCAGCCAATCGGGCATTCTGTTCACCTATGACTTGGGTTTGCTCTAGCAGTTTCTGGTCTTGATCTTGGAGTTGTTTCTGTTGCTCTTGCACTTTGATGCGAAGCTCTGAGATTTCCCGCTTTAGCGCTGTCACGCCCGTGCCATTCGTTTTTACTTGCTGCTGGAGTTTGGTGATGTCCTGTCTTAAAGGGTTCTGCTTGGAGAACAGCTGCATTGTGGTCAGTGCTGCAGAAGTCCCTGGAACTTCAGAGAAAATGGCGATTAATCCTCTACAACTTCAAGACAAAGGCAGAAATTGTGTCCCAGTTTTCATATTTTGCTTATCCCCACTCCCCAAATATGAATCTGAATACTAGCTGCAAGTTATGTGAACATGTGAACAGATTTACAGTCATTCAAGTGTCTAACAAGAGCATATGGTACTCAGAGCACAACTAGTTTAATTTAAAATACTTAGATTTCCAGTAGTCTGGAAAACATCTCATCATCCATTTTCTGTATATAAGCCCCCCTCCTTTTGCTGTATCAAAAATTACATAGGTAAATTACGTCGTCATCTTGACTTAGTGTCACAGATGTTAAGTCAAAAACCCACATGTCTATAAATTACTTATTACGGAATAGTTACATTAAATAAGTATATTTCATTAGAGCAGTATAATTCTGCTTAGTTGTAGACAGCTCAAGTTCTAAAATTTTGTGGTTTGGGGCTTAACAAGGTATTTCAGTTTAACTTACTTTTTAGAAGAAAGGAATTTATTTTCCATGCTTCTTTAGACTCACTCTTCCTAAGTACTAAAACCATACTGGAATTTGAGCTTGGGAATGTTGATTTTAATAAAGTTCCTGCAAATCAAGGAGACTAACAGCTACTGTATAATTTCTTTCACTTTTTCTATCATAAAAGATATCTATCACTTCTTCTATTTCTATTATTTTACTCTTAAAGCAATGCTGTGCAAGTAAGATGCAACTTTTAAGCACTACAAAGACAGAACAGCCTAGAACAGTCATCGTCCTCCTCCTCTTTTTTTCTTCCTTAAAGATGCCAGCATAGCTACAGTTATGTGACACTAAAAGGTCGCCATTAGATAGGTTATACTCCTCCCTCAGCACAAGACAGGCGTTTTTATGTCACATAAAGCCTTGGCCTTGAAAAGCCTATTGACATCAACTATGGTTTTGGGCAATGCTTCCTCAACTGAGAGACTCAGTGGAATTGGGGTATAATTAACAGGATATAATTAAGAGGTGCTATACATACTTATGGCTAAAAGGATGGACAGGACATACCAGAAACAACAAGCAGCTCCTACAGTTAGGCCTATCATCTTTGCTTAAGATGTAATTTTTTTTTTTATTGTTATTAAGTAATTCTTTCAGAGAATTAATTTCATAGCTCCTAAGAAGCATGAAGATGTTCAGCACAGGAAAAACACTACAGTTGTACCAACCTTTTGCTTTTGGCTATTATATGAGGTAACCACTTTAGACTTTGGTCCACAGAAGTTCTGGAAAGTCTGACAGATTATATGAAGGACCAGTTCAATTGTTTCTTTATAGACTGTTATTTTAATTGCCATTTCACCATTACCCATAAGTACTTTGCTTGTTAAGTGTATACATTAGTGCTCCAGGAATGTAAAAAAGCACATACAAGTATGTTCTAGCTCTCTATGCATTACAACAGCTAATTCATTTGCTGATCGTCCTAAAAATAAAAGGCATCGAGTTGTCATCTCATGTGCCAAATTTCAACCAAGTGCAATGATAAAAGTCTCATTCATCGGTGGTACAAAAGCGTTTGTTTAATGAATACACACTACGCATAATTCTAACATACGTTCAAGTGACTGTTCTTTTGGTAGTACAAAGGCTCCTTAAATTTCAAAGCAAATGAATTTTGGTTAGCATTCTTAAGAAACAAGGATCATCAATATTTATGTAATAAAGCTTGCATTTGAAGGAGGGAGCTTTAAAAAGATAGAGTGCTGTGAATTTTTACAGAAAAACTAAATAAAACTTAACTATATGTTGGAATTAATACCTGGGGCAGTTCCTAGCAGACGTCCCGATACATCTGACCCAGGTATCTTTCTTTTCAGAACTGGAACAATCTTCTCATCAAAATATTCCATAGCCATGGAGGAAATGTCCCTTAGTTCTTGAAGAACTTCATGAGCTCTCTGAGGAGCTCTTGTAGAGTTTACATACCTTAGCACACGATAAATTTCATCTATTACCTAAAACATTTAAGAAGAATTAGGATTTTCTGATAAAGGCAAGATTATTTCAGATAATTCTGGAAGTGCTGGCATATTCAGGGGCTTTTACTACAGAACTATCGCATACCACTGTATGCTTTAGTTCTAGATCAGCTTTTTGAAATGCAGTGCTGTTTGCAATATATCAGAGAAGCTATTCACTTGATCTATCACAGCAACTCTCTCCGAACTCATGAAATAATGCTCATTGTGTGAAATTTTGTTTTACTACATCCATACTTGAGTATATATAACTTGGAATCTATACTTAGCAGGGCATAATAATTTCTTTTTGGAGAACCTGAAGCAAGATACTCTAAGCCACACTGCAGAGCAGTCACTCCCCCAGCCAGTTATGAGGCTTATGAAACACATGAATGGAACAGCAAGAATTATCATTATGTCAGTCTGAAGAGCTGTAAATAGCTACTTCAGTCCATTCGCATACACCCAAAATACTGTGAATTCAGATTAAGTTCAAAATGTATTCATTTATAAAACGTCAATCCACTACTGACAGAGAACATGAGCACCCTCTTAACAGGTTTGACAAAGAAGCCCTTTGGTTAGGAGAGATAGAGAGAGACGAAAGGTGTCTTGCTAATCTATGAATTATAGTGTGAGGCAGGTCAAGATAGAAGTGCTGGTCTCTCATTACTGAAACTACTGACACAGGTATTTTGCACAGGATTAAGGAGGGTTGAAGAGTCTCCTGAAGAACACAGATTTTAAGGATTTAGAATCGTAGGTAAGACAATACAGTTGCATCTTCTGTTTTAATAAAGGAAGCTTAGCTAAAAAGTTGCAAAAGCTAGACAAGACTTAAGTGTCTCATCACACAACAAGCTTACAAATGACTTCTCTAATTTTACCCACATTATATCCTGTTAGCAACAACATCCTTAAAGCATTCTCCTGCCATCCTCAACATGAAATCTTGCAGCAGTGCTCTGCTATCACCAGGAACCCTCACACAGTATGCCGAACTTCAAATCAGGATTCACATATTCTAACACAAATTCATTTCATGACAATTCTGTGGCAGCTTCATTCAAACGAAATTTCCTGAGGGCAGCAGGGCAGTGAACACTAAGCCTTGAATCTGCTTGACCAAAATAGGATTTTCTGGTGAATTGGTAACTGTGCTGAAAGAGCAGTGGTGCTAGCAAGCTCATATACAGTAAGTAAATAATTTAAAAAAACTTTTTAGCTGAATACAAACAAGATCCTTATGACTCAGTGTCCACAAGGAAAATGGCTGGCAACCTCACTTGCCCAACTCCTGCACACTCTGGGTCTAGTCTGTGTATTGCCTTTCTGTCTACTGTTCAGAAATGTAGGGCAACATTTCTTTCAAGTATTCCATTTACTATGTGAGTATCAAGGACTTAAGTTTATTTGACTTTATGTTATATTACATTTCTTAAAATACATAGTATATATAAAAATATAAAGTCAAATAAGCATAAACATACTAAACTATAATGATTTAATTTAAAATTAAATATCAAGTCAAAAAGAGTGTACAGAAATCAAGCTCCCTCTTCAAGATAAAAATACATTTCATGCTGACAGCCTATCCTACTGTACTGCATGTAAAAATGCCTGCCATGCTTCACCTGAATCCAACAGCTAACTTTTCCATTCATACCAGTGCAATTCAGTTACCTGCCCATGAAAAATTAATACCAACCTCCCATGGAAAGATCAATGAATAGAGCATTAGCCTAATGTTCACAGATCTTGTTTCAATCCTGAGCTGTACCAGTCTTCCTCAGATCATGATTTTGTCAATTCCCTGGTGCATTTCTGTTTTCACAGCTTGTAAAACAGCAGTATCTCTGATGTACATCTCACTTGCATAATTTATATTTTATGTTGGGATAGCATTCTGAAATGCCGGAATTGTTCAGCAGTATTAATATTTAACACACTTTATCTACTTTTAAAACTAATTCCACCTACTGTACAAAAATACTCCATCCACTGTAATACTGAACAGTGCTTCCACATACTAAATATATTAATTCAATTAATCTGAAGTACTCAAATCCTTAAGAAAGGTGCCTAAAATCTTCCTGATTGAGTGCTTAGTGTTATACATAGTCTAAACTATTACATCTTCTGATGACCTGGCCTCCAGCTGTTTTGTACAATTAAAATTCACGATTAAACCCCACATATCGTGTGTTTCTTATAAAAGGTTGTATAGGATGTATATGCCACAAGTCAAACGTCAGAATTAAGAGAAAATCTAAGGGAAAATGGAAATCAAGCTTAAAATAATTAATATTTAGATATACTCTGGTTCATTCATTTCAGACTGCCTGTTATAGCAGAATATTGGCTTCTGTGTTTGTTTGCAAGTATCTGAAACATAGTTTCAGTATATATATATATATAAAAATATATAGATTTGCCCCAGCTGTCCCAGGTTAAGTTACACAATCATTTTTTTTTTAAACACAGATATACATTCACATAATATAGTCTACATTTTACCTTTCCAGGTATGAAGCAACAGAGATTGGAATCCACATACTTCATGAAAGTCATATTTAACAGAGAGAGTCTCGTTTCCACAGCAGCAAGGATGTCTGCATGACGAGCTAATGAATGGTTTCTCCTTTCCGACTCCCGTCTAGAAGACAGACCATTAAGTGACGCTGATTTAACAATGACTCAACAAAATGAAACTGGAACAATTGCTCAAGTTAATTTCACCCTTAAAACCCCCTCAGGTTTGAAAATGTAACCACTAACATTAGTTCTGTCTTTATTGAAAAAACCTGATACAGATTGAGAACCAGCTAATAATAGCATACTACACTTTCTTAAGACAAAATCTGTTCTCTAAGTAATTACTACATCTTATGTGATCCATAAACTCTATATGTAATTTAGGACTATTCAAAAACAAGCTTTCAGTACAAACTAGCAGTAGACAGAGTCAGTGTGAATATTTTTATCCCCCCATATTCCTACAGTTAGTACTTCAATGTAATTGACATAGATTTAATATATTATTGGTGTGTTGTGGTTTTTTCAGTTGGGATAATTAACTTTTTTACTAGCAGCTGGTATAGTGCTATGTTTTTGATTTGGGATGAGAAATACTTCTGATAGCGCACTAATGTTTTTGGTTGTTACTAGAGCAATCAAGGCCTTTTCTGCTCCTCATATCACCCCGCCAGTGAGCAGGCTGGAAGGGCACAAGAAGTTCGGAGGGGATACAGCTGGGACAGCTAACCCCAACTGACCAAACGGCTATTCCATACCATGTGACGTCATGCTCAGCATATAAAGCTGGGGTAAGAAGAAGGAAGGGGGGGACGTTCGAAGTGATGGCGTTTGTCTTCCCAAGTAACCATTAGGCGTGATGGAGCCCTGCTTTCCTGGAGATGGCTGAACACCTGCCTGCCGATGGGAAGCAGTGAATGAATTTCTTGGTTTGCTCTGCTTGCGTGCGCGGCTTTTGCTCTGCCTATTAAACTGTCTTTATCTCAATCCACGAATTTTTTCTCACTTTTACTCTTCCGATTCTCTCCCCCATCCAAACCAGGAGGAGTGAGCGAGCGGCTGCGTGGTTCTAGCTGCTGGCTGGGGTTAAACCACAACATAGTGCTTGCTACAAAGTTTAGGTTGAGATATAAGCTCTTTTGACAAAGGATCTCTACAGTAAAGTAGCATTTAGTTTCTTCACTCTGACTGGGAAATCTGATAGGACACAGCAGCAGCTGCACTTATTCACTGGAATGAGGAGAAAAGACATTGCTTTAGTGAGAAACTAGCTCAAAGTAATGCTCACATGTCAAACCCCCCTCCCTTTCCCCTGCTTAATTCTTGGCACTGAAAAACCTTGCTTTTTTTTTTTTTTTAAGCAGTCTTGTAGGTAAATCATCAGTGAAGGCAGTCAGTCTTGAGAAGGAATGGCATTTACTCATTCCAAGGAGTCCTTGCTTGATTTGCCAGAAGAGTTGAGTAATACAGGACCCACTCTTCTTTTCTCTGTTTAACATACCAGAGACTTTCCAATATTCCAGTTCCTAGCATAAGACAACTTACATTCATCCATACCATTATTTTGTAATTGGATCTTAAGTTCATGGTGCTTTTGGAAAAAAATGAAATAAAACCAAACGTGACTCAAATTTTCAGGATATGTAAGCAAGAATATTAGCCAGCAAGAAGTTCCTTTTCAATATTCTGCTTAAAAAAAAAATCTAGCACATTTAAGTTTAACTACAGTTGTAACTAGTACGTACCTTGGAAGCTGAGCTTTAACTTGCTTTTGACACAAATTGTGGTATCTTTCCACTTTCAGAAATCCCTGATTTAACATTCGCTGGCAAACCAAGTCCATTCGCTTACAAACCTGTATTTAAGTAAAAAGAAAAACTTAAGGCTCAATTAAGGCCACAAGTCACTTTTACTATTATCTTATCCATACTTGCTGAGTAGTAAAAGATTCTCTTATCAGCTTTTGCTCCATTTCAAGAAGCAGAAACTGCAGTTGAGCTTAAGGCATCACCATCTCTAACAATGATCACGATACTCCAAAAAGGAGCAGCTATGTTCCACGCAGTTCACAAATTAATCTCCTGATATTGCCTAACAAGAGACAGTAGGCTGAATGCCACCCATAGACAAGCAGATACAATTTCCACTGATTTTAATGAAAGTTGCAAATGCCTGTGCCTGGCTTTTAACTTGGTCTCCAGAGTACTTCTGGTAGATCAAGTTAATATTTTGTAGTCTTAAACATGAACTCTTGATGATTTTCTTTCAGCATTTAAGGCTTATGTTTTTGAAGACAGCCACAATTAAATTTAAAAACTTATGCAATACAGTGCAGGTGAAACAAGATTCCTTTTTGTATAAAAATGTCTTTTCTTCTCTAACAGATTCCTTTATTTACTATGTTGGATATCAATAGCATCAATTTTTTCCACAGATTTAGGGAGAAAGGACATTAATAGCAGCAGAAGATATAATAAACTGCTAAATTTAAACCTTCACAAAGTAACCAGTTACAAGACAAAGCCAACTCGTACGAAAGTGTAAAGCAACTGCAATTCAATTCTGAAGATGCAAGAGCTTAGTGAACAACTGTCCTTTGAAATTCGTTCCATTTTTTTTTGTACTTTAAGCGCACAACTCCTACTGTGACCCCACTTTCCAATAGATTAGCTTTGTTTTTTTTTTAAAAAAAATAAGCATTCCTTCCCTCCATTCATTACTCATTTCATAAATTTGAAGTCTGTGTAGAAGACCCTCACTTCTCCTAGAAAAGCCTGTAATTATTTTCTGTTTACATGAAAGGCACTACTTAAAGAAGTTCTACTTCCTGTGAGTCTTCCTCTAGTTATAGCTAGTTCTGTAAAAACTGACCATTTTCAAACAAATTTGTATTAACAGACCATTAAATAATTGCTGTCAATCTGTCTTGTATTAAATCTTCCTTGTTAACAGACAAAGGAGAAGGATCAGACAGGCTAACTACAGAGGTACAGTCTTAGTACACTCTCCCCCACATTCACCGATTCAGCTAAATTATTTCCAGTGTATAAAAAAATAATGCTGGCCCTTCCACTACAGGAAGGAGAAAATTGTCACATTTCTTCTAAGATATTAGCCACATTAGTGATGCCTAGATCTGACACCACTCTTGAGTACAAGACTTCACAGCTTACATGTAGTTCTATGCTACCAAACCCCTGAACAAGGAACTAGTACCTGCACAAAGGCTATGTTAGCTATGCAATTATTCAGCGCAATGAGAAAAACAATCCTAGATACATTATTAGCTGCAAATTCAGAGGAAGCACAGTAAGAGTGATTTTACCCATGTGTATGCTGACCCCTGGTGGCAGCAAGGACCTTTCAGTGTGCTGAAGCCTTCCCACATCCAAAAGAGTAGGTCACAATGGGTAACACTAGATTTCTTAAACATTGGACTTTTTTATCTTACTCATTTGCTTACACTACATAGCATGAAGAATTATTTGCTCCAATTTCTGGACACAATATTTATTGGATATTTATTCCAATAATCAGTCTAGAACCCAAATACCAAACGAATAACAGGTACCACCAGAAAACAAAAGTGTTTGTCTGCAATTTATTTTACCAATCCCCTCTTAGTTCTCAGATGGCTCCTGATGTCACCATTTAAACCATATGGCACCTGAAGTTATAGGAACAATATAGACTCATAGAATGGTTTAGATTGGACGGAACCTTAAAGATCACCTAGTTCCAACCCCCCTGCCATGGGCAAGGACACCTCCCACTACACCTGGTTGCTCAAAGCCTCATCCAACCTGGCCTTGAACACTTCCAGGGATGAGGCCTCCACAACCTCCCTTGGCAACCTGTTGCAGTGCCTCACCACCCTCAGAGTGAAAAATTCCTTCCTGAGATCTCTTCTAAATCTCCCCTCATCCAGTTTGAAGCCATTACCCCTCGTCCTATCACTACATGCCCTGGTAAAAAGTCCCTCTCCAGCTTTCTTGCAGGCCCCCTTCAGATACTGGAAGGCTGCTCTAAGGTCTCCCTGGAGTCTTCTCTTCTCCAGGCTGAACAACCCCAACACTCTCAGCCCGTCCTCATAGCAGAGGTGCTCTAACCCTCTGATCATCTTTGTGGCCCTCCTCTGGACCTGCTTCAACAGGTCCATGTCCTTCTTTTGTTGGGGGCTCCAGAGCTGGACACACTATTCCAGGTGGGGTCTCATAAAAAAAAGAGAATAAAGCTAGCAGGCAAGCACGGAGCCCAAAGGTTTGAGGTGCAATGCAAGCACGGTCCAGGGACGGTGAGGACAAGGCACAGCTTTCCCTCCTGGCACCTTTATTTTGGGAGCAGTCACTGGATGTTTGCCTTTTTATGAGAGTGGAGCAGAATCACCTCCCTCGACCTGCTGGCCATGCTTCTTTTGATGCAGCCCAGGATGCGGTTGGCTACCGCATAGTCATTAGTCATATGCAAAGTAGCATTATCAGACTTTCAAGCGTTCATATTAGTCCAAGACAGTTTGATACTAGCTATTCAATGAACTTCAATATTCTTCTATTCAAAGAAAGTAAAAAGTTAAATTTGCTCATATTTGTATTTGCAAATTTTTGTGAATATTGTCTTATGCTAGCCATAATGCTGAAAGAGCCCAAGTTTCCTCAAATGTCAAGTCCAACCAGACACTGTGTTCAAATTTCAGTGTTACAAAGTTATTACAAGTCCATGTGAAAAGCAAAATGAAAAGGTGGTTCCTTCTTAGCACGCTGACTTATACACAGTAACAGCTTCTATGAAAGACCTAAATTTCCGCTTCATTTGTAAACAAACTAAACTGACACAATCTACCAGACAACTACTACCAGCTTCCCTTTCCTCAAGCATGTCTTATTTTTCTCAAGCTTCACTAACAGATAACCAATATCAAAACAGAGAGAAAAATATCCTAAAGCATTTAGATTCAGTACACGTTCTTTTTCTTAGAGGCTATGCAGACACCATGTTTCATAATGCCTTTCTATAGTAAAGTATAAGTAAGTGACAAAACATTGATGACTTCAGCGAGAAGCTTATAAATAGAAATGCCTGTAAATACAGATTTACTGAAATTGTGGGAAGATTAAAGCCATGCTGTCCAAAGCCTATCAGTCCTTATTTGTGCTGTGCAGAAAATAAGCACAAGTTTGCTGCAGAATCTAAGACACTTCTGATGTGTGTCAGAATCCAAGATAACCTTCTCGGAGTGTTCATGGAAGGAGGTGACAGATTGTTTGTTTTTAATCATGCTTGCTGTACTAATAGCCTGAATGGAAGTGCATTCCCAAGCTCAGACATGTGAGTGAAAAGAATGTCATTATTATCCCACTCAGGTAAAAATTCCAGAGCTGCTGCAAGTCATCAAAAAAATCAGAGTAAAAGCAGCCTTCAAAGGCTAGAAGATACGCCAGCTTCTATATCAGCATGCATACCAGGCTGCAGCTTGTCCAGAACATTACAGCTTCAGACATAATGATCTTTTGAGTTTTCTGTGTTTCTCTTATGATCACGCATCAGAGGAAATAGATTAAGTAAATACTCAAAAGGGTTGAAAGCAAAATGCTGCTGCTTTTCCTCTCATTCAATTTATCCAAACAAAAGTTTGAGAAGTCAAGATTTGCACGGAGGCATAATTTCAGACACGACTGCATTCTGAATACCTATTGTTTAGTCTCCATTACTTTAGGTCTACTTCACTGTTTAACCAGTAGGTGCTTCATTTATGCTTTTAAATGCAGTAACACCAGTAATAGCAGAAAGCATTATGCTCGGGAAAGCAAGTGCTTCTTTGCACAATGAGGGGCCCATGGTCTTGCCTTGCTTGATGGCAATCACCATAAGCAGGAAATGTTCTTTACCTTGTCCTTTGGTGACAGAAAAAGACTTATATTATGCTCCTTATTATGGTCTATATAAACAACTCAGGTTCTTATCTTTATTTTAATCAGAAAACTTGCTGATGTTCTGTATCCTCCCACCTATCCAACTCCCTAGTCTGTCTTCTTGTACACACTCTAGCTCCAGCATCAGTTCAACTCAAAGATTTTTTTTTTTTTTTTTGGATCAGTGAGCTAAGGTGATTCTGAAAAAGAGATTAGGACACCCATTTCCTTCAATGCTGGGATGCAGACAATGCATCAAAGTGATCGGTTTAGGGAATCCACATTTTGTGTCTATAAATGTACGATCAAACTTCGTTTAGGTTGATTGATGTCCTGGATCATACCTTCCTGCCTCCCTCAAGATGCTTTATCCCATGGAATGCCACATTCTAAGGGGTTAATGAGGCTGCTTTTGGGCACTTCAATATGCATGAGAACTAAGCAATTTAATCCCTGTCATTCAATTAATGTGGTCCTGCAACACAACTTTAGCAGAATACTACTCATTATAGGATACACCCATTCATCTTTGATAAGCAGCTCAAGTCAGTTCTAATAGAGAAGAAAAATTTCCTGTTTGTGCTAGATAGATCTTAGAGCAGGAAGAGACAAGTGTCTCCCAAGGCTACCTGTAGCCTTTAAAAATCTGAAAGTGATGACATTTCATTATGAATTTATGCCTAGGCATTGTTATTTTAAAAGGCTACCCTAATTCTCCATCAACAGCATCTGGAGTTATGTAAAACACCCAGTCTCTTCCCCTCTGTTTACAGCCTTCAGTGAATCGCCAAAAGAACACCTTTAATTCTGAATAGCCATCCAAAAGACCTAGCTTATCAAGCTTATGTGGTTATGAGCTACACTTTTGACTAGGTCAAACCAAGAGGACTTTGATTCTTTACATTAGTGCTGGTTAACAAAGACAAGTGTACTTTCTTCTCAGAAGAATGTATATAATGCCTTCTGATGTGCTTAACAGAAGAGTAAGGAATTTGATGGAGATTAAGTTTCTTGGCTGTAGGTGACTCAAAAATTAAAAACAGGGAAAGACAAACTGAATAGTTTCCTTCATTTTATATCTGGTATTGTTCCATATGTGTGTCAAAGTTGATATTTATCCAGCCTGGGTTTGCATATTTCTGAAACTTCCGAAAGGGGCAGTCTTCTTCCAGAAAAAATGAACTTGTAGGTGCTATGCAAGAGAGCATAAGAAGTAAAATGTAACACTTAAGTAGCACACAGAGTTAAAAAGCTGGTTTAGTCCTTACGCCACCACCTTTCTTATTCTCAACTTCACGGCTGGCAAAGCATTGCTTACAAACATTAACCTAATGCTATAGAAAGAAAAAAACCTTCTATTGACTAGTGATAGCTCCCACGGGTACTACCATTTATAAAATGCAATGGGAAAGTTACAGCAAAGGGCTGTGTCTAGCGTTGCAATACAGACCATGCAACATTAAGCATACCCAAACAGTGTATGTACTTATCCTCTCTTCATTCAAACTGTGAGTATTCAAAAGCAGAGGCTGTAATCCAAAAAGGCAGTACTACATCTTTTTCCCAGATCCACTACCTACTCTCACAGAAGAAGCAGAATTCTTTAGTGGATTGACAGCATGCTAGAAATATTTAGGTACTGGTGTACTTGGTGCAGTATGAAAGAACAGATTTTCCGCTTGAAGAGCTTTCAGTTTAAAGTTACAGTCAAGCCGCAACACTTCAGGTTGCTGATCCAGGACACATGCAGTCTAATTTTCTGCAGAAATATGCTTGCAATATTATCCAGTTTAGGCTAATAGAGTTCTTAAAATAGAAACAGTACAGTACATGCAAGTTTACTGAGGGTTACATAAGCTATGCATTAATTCCCTCACTATTATTCCATTTACGACCTCATAAGAAATTCAGTAAGATAGCAGCTTATCATATTATGTCATAGAACGCATCAGGCTTCTTATGCAGGCAGGCAAAGACTGATATACACTGATCTCCTCAGTGACAGCTGAGCTTTTTTTGGCATTATAAAGTTTGAAGGTAGAGGTAATATCTTTTATTAGATCTACTACTATGACTGGAAGAAGCAGGCTGCCTTCCAGGCAGACAAGGGCTTTCTTACATCTTTTTTTGCCTCTCATTTCTTTCTAGACAGAGTAGGGTCCTTGGAGCAGCAGGCTCACCATCTCCTACACTTGTAGGCTTAAACTCTATAAATAAAAACAAATACACACATGAAACATAGTAGACTAGTCCCCCAAGAGGAGCAGTCACTAGGAGAAATAAGCCTTCAGCAGCCCAGTAATGTTTTATAGAGGACGAACGAAATGAAAGAAGTAAGAGATGGTAAAAGACCTTTAAGAACGCGCGTATGGAGGTACACACCTACATGCCCGTACCCGAGGCTCGGGAGCGGTTGGGGAGATGGGAGAAAGCCCCATCCCATCCCACCCCGCCTCTTCCTCGGCGAGGGCACCACCGACACCTCCTCGCCCCCCTCCCACCGCTGCTCCCGCCCC
>VYXH01005302.1:73098-83864 GCA_013397275.1 Burhinus bistriatus
CCCGCCCCGGGGCCGGCGGCGCCCAGACGGCGAGGCGGGCTTCCCCCGGGGGGGCCCGGGTCCCGGCCGCAGCGGGGCTCCTCGCTCGCTCGCCTGCCCCGCCGCCCGCTCTCCCTCCCCTCCCCAGCCCCTACCAGGCGGAGCTGGCTCGTCTCATCGTAGGACAGGAAGCTGAGGATGCTCTCGATCGCCACGATCGGCAGCCCTATGAGCGTGTTGCTCTGAGGCGGCGGCTCCAAGGGCGCCAGAGCCTCGGGAGACTCCGAGACCGGGGGCGGGGAGAGCCGCGCCGAACCCAGGGCGCCGCCTTCCCCGTCCGACAGGACCCGCTCCTCCGGCGCCGCCATCTTGGAGCCCGTCCTTCCTCCGCCGAGGGAGGGGAGCGAGCCTTCCTATGACGACACTTCCGCCCCCGCCTGTACCGAACGGGGCGCCCCGCCCCTCCCGGCCGCTTGGGGGCGGCAGAGCGCGGTGGGAGCGGGGCGGCCCTCGGGGGCCCGGCCCCGGCAGTGCCCCCTGCAGGCCCGCCGCCGCCCCGGGCTGCCCTCGGGCAGCGCCGCCTCAGGCGCTGCGGCCCGGGAGACCCTTCTGCCGGCCGAGGGAGGGCCCCGAGGCCTGGTGGAGGCTGCTGGAAATTTCCCCCCCAAGTGCTGGTCACCCCACCAGGGCCAGATTTAAAACAAGCGACTGGAAATAAACCCTACCGTACCGTGTGAAATGAGAGCGTGAGGCTCACTGTTGGAAAACGCGGTGGAGGATGAAAGCACAGGCAGGGTTTGGTAAGGGTGTCAGTACAGCCGGGTGCCCGGTGCGTTCCTCACACGAGGTACGTAAGCAACCGCTACTGGCTGTGGCGGGAAATGGCTCCCTGAGCCTCCTACACCAGCAGTCCGACCCCCCGCAACTGGTTGTATTGCATGTTAGCCTGACGTGGGTTGTTGCAAAGCTACAGGACTTTTATTTTCCACTCTGGGGAAGAAGAGACGCAGGAGCGAGGCAATCAAGGAGGCTGCAGAAGCTCACAGAGATGTAGGCTATCCTGAGCTGGGAGGGACCCACGAGGATCATCCAGGCCTGCTTCTCACTCCACACAGGGCAACCTAAAATTTAAACCATATATATGTGGTTATATATGGATATATATTTCCAAATGCTTCTTGAACACTGACTGGCTTGAGGCCATGACACATCCCCTGAGGAGCCCGTGCCTGTGATGAACCACCTTTTCCATGAGGAGCTTTTCACTAATACCCAACCTGAACTTCCCCTGAGGCAGCTTTACACCATCCCCTCGGTCCTGTGGCTGGACACCAGAGAGGAGAGATCAGCGCCTCCCTCGCCATGCCCCCTTCTGAGGAAATTGTGTGAGAAGGACCTCCAAAAACTTTGTCACTGCTGTTGCTCAGGAGTACAGCAGTGCAAATTTAATCCTGGTCTTTCTATTCTACGTATAGACGGATGAGCACCCCCTTTTGTGTCCAACCTGGGCCTACAGCCCCTTGGCCAGGACATGCAGCGGGAGCCAGGGTAAGCGGACATTATTGAGAAGGCAAAACAAACTCTGCTCCTTTATTTGCCTTTAATCCTGTATGTTAGGGAAGTTTCTTGGGTGTAATAGCTGGGGCAGCAAAGGGATGGGACCAAGGGCTGTTTCCAGAACATTCCCTGGTGCTTCTGAGCATGGTCACGGACACTTACACCATAGTTTCCATTTTACCCTGACAGAACTTGACACAGCCATTGAAAAGTATGGTGCCAGTTTCCTCTCTGCCTTTAGCTGCTGCTGCTGCTTTTTTCACGTCAGTAACATTGAGCGTGCGTGCTTGACTGGGGAACTGGTGCTGCTGAAGACTGACTTGCCAAAAAAAATCAGTAGGTGCATGCCAGAAGTGACAGTAACAAAGTATATGGGAAAAAGCCATAAAAAGTTTGGAGAGAATGGGGCCACATGTTGCAGTACCTGCACCAAGGTAGTAGAGCTTAAAATATTACAGGACTAAAGTATTAGCTGCCTGCAGCATCCCTCTACATTTTTTTCAGCCATGCTTCTTGTCTTTGAAGGTTTATCTTAACTGATTTCTTTCACGTGCAACTCCCCCCTTTCCTTGGAAACCCACCTGGAACCTCTTTCTTGAAAGAAAAAATTTGCAACTGGAAAAGAATTAACTTAGGAGCAAGGCAAATGCAAGGGTAAGCCTTTAAGTGTGTCATCCTAATGGTGCTCCAAAAATGTGCACTGAAATTAATATTTCCTTTTTGGGAGCAGAACACTGTGTGCCTTGTACGGATTTGGAAGTGTTTTGCTCCCCCTGCCCCTCACCTCATCAATGCTGCAGTAAAATGATCTGGCTATCTCGGAACAAGGGTTTTATTCTTGTGCATGATTTTAGGACCTGATCTCCTTTCACATGCACAGTCAGCAGTTTAAAGCACACTCAGGAGAATTCTTTATAAACTTGTGACTTGGCACATGAAGTTTGGGCTGGCAGTCCATTAATGTTTTAAAAGCAAGTGGTTTTTTCATCCTACCTAAGCATATATAATTTAAGATAGTTTCAAGAACGCTTTTTTGTTTTGTCATATAATTTGAACAATTTGAGTTTTTAAGATACAGCTTTATGTTTAATAAATACAAGAGGTATGTTCTATATGTTTATTATATAACTAAGTAGAATATAGTAATAATATTCACAATATATTTTGTATTATTAACTACAACTATATAAATAGCCTGATAGTTAGTAAGTCCGCTCTAGTAGGTAAGCTAATTCTGCTGCCTTCCAGGTTCTGATTCACATCCTTCCCCTATGAATCTTGTGTCGTTTGTCTGAGTATGCATCACTGCATTAATTTGCAAAAACGCAGACCACATGCATTTTCACAAAATCCCCATCACAGACTCCCTGGTGGCTTAACTTTTCAGTTACTATAGGATAGTGTGAAGCCGGACAATTTGATAATCGTTCCTGAGAAGGATGATATAAAGTTATGTAGAGTCTATTGCATGTCAAGTAACATGCAAACACTGTAATCAGTATTTACAGCTAATGCAGGATACATGTCTTGTTTGCCTTGTTTGGGTTACTACCCATTTAGATTTCTGCAATGCTTGTGAGATTTAGAAAATCTTGAAATAGTCTTAGTTTCGATTATACCATGTTAGAATGATAAGTATAGTTGGACTGAAATTTTTTTGAAACCTCTCAATGACTCACAAGAAAGATGTTAGGGGATTTTGTTGCCTTTGTACTTTGGACTAGGACTATACGGTTTAAAGGGAAGGCTGCTTGGGCCAAGGATATCTGGTTTGCTTTCTTTGTAGTAATCTGCAAAAAATTTTTGTATCATGTCTTTGTAAAATCTCATTCCTTGTCTTAAAATTTGTCAGTGAAATTCTTAGATGTATCTATACTGAACAGATTCAACCTCTCAGATTACTATGTACTTGTAAGACCATATGAATATTGTGCTCCCAGCTCATTCAAGTGTGGTTTGTTGAGGACAGCAGGGACTGTGAAATTTTACTGAAAGTACGTAGAGTATTTTGTTTGGGCTTTGTCTGGTGACAAGCAATGCCAAGAGGCATGATGAAGAGGAAGGAGCCTGGCTCAAATACAAGGGAAGTTGTAAATATCAAATGTGAAAAAGGAGAAGAAATTCAGGGAAGGAGAGAAAGACAGTGAGAAGCAGGAGCTAACAAGCAGACATCTGGGAAGATAGGGATGGGGGGAAGAAATCTAGCAGCAGGAGTTGGAGGGGAAGGAAGGTGTGTAACTAGGTCAAGAACTGCCATGTTAATGATGAATATAGGAGCAAAGAGGAGTAATGTGTTCAAAAACAGGATAAGAGCAGAAGTTGGGTGGGAGGAGAACAGATTTGTTTTATTAAGTTAGTATAATCAATAGAAAAATAGGAAATGCCTTTCCACATGGCACATTTTCTTCTCTGGGGCAGCAGCAGTTTGCTCACTTTATGGATATTAAGGGTTTTTTTAAGAGGTGCTAAATTTGAAAGAAGTCTGGTATATTCACACAGCCATATTTTCATTCGGGCTGCTGGAAACTGAGGCGGAGTGAAGTCTAAGGCTAAAACTACTGCAGAAGTTAGATGCAAGGCCAAATCTGGACAAAATACACAGCCCGGTTTTGCTTACACAGGAGAGGAATTACATCTATGCATACCCAAGGACCATAAGTTTTGTGCCAGAAGAGAAGGAGAGACCTGTAAGGAAGCTGGGGGAGATCTACAGAGAGTCTGCGCTCTTGTCCCTGTGAATCACCTCCAGCTTGCTTAAAGGTCTTGTTTAGAGGGTATTAAAAAAGAAATGAGAAAAAAAAGCCATACTAAAATTTCCTTTTAAAATGTTCTTAACAAATGTAGACAGGAGTGTAAATTCGCAGAGATTCATGTTTTGCAGCTGGGACTTTTGATCCATTAATAGGTAATTTACTATTTATTGTCATGTGGAGTCATAGCTTCAGATATGAATGTAATCCCAGATTAATTAAATCAATATAAATATTTATATGGATCTTTGTAGTTTAACCAGTTTTGGGCCCAGTAGTGCTACATATTGCATAAGCTGATTGAGAAACCATCTCTAAAGCCTACATCTACCTCATAATTTATTTGTAATACTGTACATAAGGTATCTGATACTAATCATAAACTGAAGTTGAGAGGCAGAAGAGTGTGATGCTCCCTGGGAAATGAGAGGAAGTGGCAAAAGGAGAGCAGGTAGAAGACAAGATAAAATAAAATACAATCTCTGTAGATTTTTCTCAGATAAAAGTATGTGGACCAGACTAATCTGGAGTAGTTTTTGCAGGCTAGGCATGTTGCACAGCCAAGTTTTCATTAAATATGGTTTTCTGGTTTAAATTTAAAAAAAATACTTACCTAAAAGTATTTTCAACTCCACAAGAAAGTAAGAGGTTGTAGATGTGTAATATATTTATTAGGTAAACTGATGTGCTTGGGGGATAAAAAGGTCAAGGGTTCAGAAAAATAACCTTTCTATTTTCTTGCAGTCAAAATATCTTCCCTGAAAGAGGACTGCAGGATCAAGTACTGGATAGCATGTTATCTGGTCAGGTTACATATCCTTACACAGCTGTACTCAGCAGTAAGCTCAGTGAAAAAGCTTTTATTAAAAAAATGGTGGTTTTAATTAGATTACATGTCTTTTGCTAATTCTCTGTATTATTTTCTTGTAGGGTGTTTGCAAGCCCTAGGATGGAGAATCAGTTTCCACCATAGGGAGGGCCTCAGTTTTGCTGCTGCTTACCTTGATTTAAGTTCTAAGGAATTTCTTTGATTTTAGTATATTACCATATATTACCATATATGTACACTATGATAAAGAGAACTTGTCGAAGATACCAGTAATATCTGTCTGTGTCTCATCAGTTCAGCTGAGTAAAACACCACTGACACAACAAACTGCAGCAATAATGCTGATGTATAAGAAAAAGACAGCTCCCAAAGTGTCTGTTGTCACTTATAGACCATGTACCTGTGTCTGCTAGGGTTATCTAAAGCAGAGTTTGATTTGCTGAGGCACAGGACTATGGCCCTGTGTGAGAATGTGCAAAGAAAATAGGTAAATTGACCAGGAGAATACATTAACAAAGATGTATTTTGCTCAGTTCTGCAGTCACTGTACGAAAAAGAAAGTGTGTGGAGCCCAGTCTTGAAGTAAGTTTGTATTTTCTGAAATCCTTCTGGTTTCATTCTCTCTTGACTCCAGAGGGACTGCTAGCATGAGCTAAGTCTGGCTGCTTGGCAGCTGAGAAATAGGGACGAGGCAACAGTAAAATGGATGTGTTAATTTAACTCTCCATATTTTCTAAACATCCAGCTGGGCTGAAGGTTCAACATCCCTGTACGGCCATCAGTGTCTTAAGGTTTCTGGTGAGGAATGGGATTTTGATCACAGAATTCCTGTTTGCAACAGCAGAATATATATGTGCTTAATGGGCATATTTTTTAGTTCCTTCCCTGTTCTTCCTCACTGACCAACTCCCTTATGGGGCTGGGTGAGTAGCTGCAGGCAGATGCAGCTTTCTCGCATTGCTGTAATTGCCTTAAACAGACTTTTTGTTACAGAGGGTCTTCTGTCAGGATCTGTGCCGAGATAAATTGACAGGGATCCAGAGTGAGTCTAGTGAATATAATTTAGTTATTGAGAAGAATGGCAGCTGTGTATGATGCATACAAAACACTGATTTGTGCCAGCCTACAGTTTGTTTAAATATGCTGAGGACTAATGGAAGAAGAAGTTTTTCCTCCTCTCTTTAAGACACAGTGCAGACTTGCTTTAGCTGGCTGGTTGTTAAATTACCTGTGGAAAAAAAATCTGAATTTAAATTACATGAAAATAATTTTGAGTGAGGAAATTAGAATTTTCTTCTAGCAAGTAACTTGAGAGTTGGAGAAGCTTTAGTTTACTGAAGTTAAATAATTCCTGGTTGATCCTGAAGAAATGGAAGACTTGTTTACTGTGAGTGATGCTTGCATACAGTGGTATTAATGTCACTTTCTACTTTTATGGAATCATCCTTTGCTGAATAGGTTGCAGCAAAATTGATGCAAATTTCTAAAGTAGTTTCTGAGCGCTGCTGTTTTCTGGGTGCTGCTGGCTCCGTATAATTATTAGCTTACTGAGTAGTGTGATTGAGTATGTACTTTGCACAGCAGGTGCATGTGTGACTCTCCCAACTTAGATAATGGGATTAGTTTACAGAGAGGATGCAAGTTAAGCAAGAAATATTTTTAAATTAACTTTGAGGTTACAGAGTCTGAACCTGAACCTCTGTTGTCTCGTGTAGTTGCTTACATGTATTACCAGTTCATATATACAGTGACCAACAAAGTTTATATTCACTTTGTACAGAAGTGAGTGCTTTCCCAAGGCAAGAGACTGGCTTTCATGCTTCTGAGTGAGGTAAACATAATTCAGCAGTTCCTTGTGTTGAGAAAATTTAGGTTTTGTTTGAGCTGTGGCACAGGAATGTGATAGAATATGATTTTTTTGTTTAGATTTCAAATCAATATCATCTGCATGTGAATACATAAGCATACGCCACAACCAAAATGGACTTCCATCTGACAACAAAACATACCTTCCAACAAAACACAAACCATTCAAGTAGGGGCTTGATGATGTTTTTCATTAAGCATGCACTGATGTGATAAACTCCCTGAAGTGGGTTACAGCTGGAGAGAGTCATTTCAGTTGCCAGACACAGATGTTTTATAGAGAAGTATCTTATCACCAGGAGAAGGTCTATCTATGATACCATCCTCAATGCTGAAGAAAACCTTTAAGCTTTAAGAATTGGACTTGACAGAAGTTGTAGGAAGCCACCATGTCAAAATTTAAAATTTACATCTGCTAAATGCTTCCTGATGTAGTCTTTTGAATGTGGCATAGAACAAATGCTTTTGCTTTGGAAGCAGCTACTGGGTTAATATGGGATGTCCTAGCTGATGTGGTTAGCAGATTCCTTTAAGGATTTCATGAATCTTAGCTGCAGACTTTGGAACTAGTGAACTTCTTTTTTTCATCTGGGAGGTAGACTCCGTTGTTGCAGTATGTTTTCCTCAAAACTGTTCCCACTGCAAGGTCTGTTATCTGATATTTTAAAACAAATTGGATAGCAAAAATGCAATGTTAAATAGTGAAAATTAATCTAACAACTGCTGGAGGACAGCTGGTGGATTAGCAGAATTGTATGAATGTGCTGAAGATATAAACTCATCAGTTTTCTTTTCTATAGCTACTTCTTTTCTTTGTGAGGAAATTTGATGTTACTGACTAGTTGAGGCATTTTCTTTGGATCACTGTCTGGAAAAGCCTTATCTTGAGCTGGAGATTAGCTGTATAAATTAGGTGCCAGAAGTTCGACGTTGCTGGAAAGAATCCAAACTTGTGAAGCTGCTGTGCTCCAGCCCACTGAGTGTAGGTGAGCAATTCTCTTGGCGTGTTCTCTTCTGTTGTTTTTTTTTTTTGCCTCCCCAGCAATCTCAATTCCAAAGCTTTCCATTCTTTCTGTGCTCTTAAGTCGTATCCCTCAGAAGATGGAACTCAGAAGTTTGACTTGGTGGAGTTTTAACAGTAGGTGGCAGCGGACAGCAAATCTAAACCACCTGGCTTCCTGCTCCTCTTACATTGATGCTGTTCTGTTGATTTCTGACAAACTCTCCCTGAAATTACTGTCTTAGAAAGAGTCTAAGAATCAGGTTCACCATCTTTTTGCTGAAGAATTAAAGGGGTTATTAAAATATAAATGATTGGCAGGTAGAACGTTTTTTAAATTATTACAAGCTATTGCAAAAGAGATTTTGCCTGATATCTGTTGCCTGGTAATCCTCCTAATTGTGTCAGGACTGTAAAAGAAGACTTGACTTGGTCTGGAGGCAGTTTTAGGCAGGCTAATGGAGAAGAGGATGAGAAGTTACTGTTACAATTGCTTAGATACAGCACTGAAGTCTTGGAGTTTTAAGTAGTGTGCTGAAGGCATTAAATACAGTAGTGTCTTCCCAGTCCCATCACCCCACCCTGATCCCATTGTAAGACAAGACTAACGGCAACAAAAAACGATGCTATTGATTTCTACTGACTATCATTACCGCTCTTGTCTGTAATGTCTTTCTGCTACTGCAAGTTTCTGTGGTTCAGATCAAGTATAGAAGCATAGACTGGTTTGGGTTGGAAGGGACCCTAAAGATCATCTAGTTCCAACACCCCCTGCCAAGGGCAGGGACACCTTCTACTACATCAGGTTGCTCAAAGCCCCATCCAACCTGGCCTTGAACACTTCCAGGGATGAGGCCTCCACAACCTCTCTGGGCAACCTGTTCCAGTGTCTCACCACCCTCACAGTAAAGAATTTGTTTCTAATATCTGATCTAAATCCACCCTCTTTCAGTTTAAAACTGTTACCCTTCATCCTATCACTACACTCCCTGATAAAGTAGATCTCTTGTGGAGAGAAGAAGAATGATTATGCTACCTTTTTGTTTGGTGATTTTTTTTTCCTTTCCATGGATGCTTTTCAAGCAATTCTATGACTATTAATTTCCCCTGGCCCCTTGCTGTGACTGCTTCTAGGGAACTGCATGTGGTCTTAGTCAACTGCAGCATGCTCCGGACAGGCCGCCAAGAGTAGTGGGAACCAGGGAGGAGGTGCAGAGCTTCAGCTGTCTGTGCCATTGGCTCCAGATCTTGCGGATCTCCTCTTCCTTTTTGTGATAGCTCTGCATATGCAGGATGGAGGACTGTTGCCTCTTGCCAATTCCCCTGTGCGTGACTTGGTTACCTCCAACTGTTGACCCTCTGGAGGTTGAACCTGCGGTCAGAAACCCTCATGTGTTTCTGCCCGCTGTGGGGGGGAAACCGTCTACTCCCTGCTCATAAAACCAAAAATCCTTCCTGTAATTAATAACCTGTTGTGGGAAATTCATGTCATGCTTATCTAGTGAAATCATGTCTGCATTGCTGTAAGAGGCAGCAATGTGGGATGCCGTAGGGAAAGTAAGAAATCCGTAGGGAAGGTAAGCAATGCTGCTGAGATATGCACAGGTGCAAGCGGTTTTGACCCCGCTTTACCTGCAAACCTGGCGAGTGTTGTCTCCTCTGTTGGAGTGAAGCTGTGATCTAAAGTGGGTGGCCAGATGGCACCGACAGCCTCCACCACAGTGTATGAGTCACAGAGCCTGGACAAAAGCTGGGAAAAAAAATAGGTGCACCCCTTGAAGCTTCATTTCCTTAGCAGGGATGGGGTTGTAGTTTTGTGTGGAAGCTGTAAAAATTAGAAGTTGTGCCAACAGAGACTTCTGTGGATTGACCTGCAAGAGGCGTGCACTAGCAAAATATAGGTACCATGCACATGCACACATCTGAAACCTCTCTTCTGGTTGATTTTTTTATCTAAACATTTCCAAGTTGATTTTACAGGCTTAGAAATTCTAATATTCTAATTATCATTAGGAATAATTTGTACCTGTATTTGGGGCATACGTTAAAAGATGATACCCCTTATTTTATCCCTTACCAGCTAGATGCTCCTAAAAATTCAGCAGAGATTTGCAGAAGAATTTTGTTTCTACATTACCATGTGTTTTGGCCTGTAACATTTTTATCTTGTGAAATAAATTAAGAGTTTGAGTTCAAAAACCTGCCAAATGAAAAGTGGGATTATAAACCTTCTGCAGGTAGGTGGATGAACGAGCCGGGGCAGTGGAGAAGGGAGCTGCGGGTGAACGGGGGCCACGGGAAAGAGCTGGTATTTACAGGGTATACTCTACTGGCAATATATCGGCAGTGATTTGGAAGCAGCCATGCGGGGCTTTGCTCACGGTTGCGGGTGGGTGTTTCCAGCCCATAAGTCAAACCACCGCGTAGAGACAAACCGGCAGCGGCTGGCGCTGCTGGGAGGCGCGGGTTTTCCTCGGGAGAGCCGCTGCCTGCGGGGCCGGGAAGCGGCGGGGGCAGCCACGGTTCGGCCGGCGGAGGGAGAGCCGCGGGGCGCCAGGGGTCACGGGGCGGTGCCGTGACGCCACGGCGTTGCCGGGAGACGGCGCGCTGTTTTCGCCAGGTGCCCAATAGGCGTCGGGGGAGGTGATGTCATACCGCCGGCGGCGCCTTCTCATTGGCTGGCCCTGGCAGCGGGGCGGGGACCGACCAGGGAGGGGACGAGGTCCGCGGCGAGGGCGGTGTGGGGCCCGGTATGGCGGGAGGGCGGCTCCGGGTCCGCCGCCAC
>VYXH01005302.1:88158-100741 GCA_013397275.1 Burhinus bistriatus
TTTTTTTTTTGGTTTTTTACAACTCTTTCTTCTTTTTTTTTTTTTTTTTTTAAAATCCCCCCCCCCCCCCCCCAACTCATTCTCATTTCTCTTTATAAAGAGGTTGAAAGAGTTTGGGGTGGGAAGAGAAGGAGGGAGCAGGACATCCGAGTGCCCTTTTAATTGCACACTAATGAGGTGTTCATGGACTTTATCTGCATTGTTTGAATGAGAAGTAGTAGGCTGGCCCTAAACCATCTGCAAAATGTTTTGTTTCTTGCTTAACGTCTCTTTCCCACCCGCCAAATAAAATTGTATGAGATTTTAAGTCTCTGCTCCAGATCCGTCTCTCCTGTGCTCCAGAAGGTAGCGTGGACAAGGGATTAAACAACACAGGAGGACTGGTGGCCCCAAGTGGGGAATACGGCAAGTGTGAGCCCAGCCAGGAACTCACCTCTAAGTAGCTGCCAGTGGAAAGCCTGGAAACTGCTGTAGCAGCGTAACTGCTCGTGCTCTTCGGAGACTACCCTGAAATGGGAATGTTTTCCTTGCGGTGATGACAGACAGGAGCTAAACTGCTGCTGTAACCATATGTCAGGACAATGTGATTAAAAGTCTGCGTAAGGCTGTAATATGAAGTAATTTGTGTGTAGCTGTACTGATGAAGGTAATAACAGGGTTAACGCTGGCAAACTGTGTGAAGTTGTCTCACCTTTCATCTGTGAAGGCTTGTGGGAGTGTGACTGGTACTGTTAAGTAGTGAAAAGGAGCTGGAAACACTTTCAAAAATAGCATATTTTTCTGCAGCATAATTGGTCTCTCTCCCTTATTTTACATTATTACCCTAAAGATGAGCATGTATTGAGAAATAATCTGCGTCATTATGCATACTGGATAAATGGCTTTTCGCAGATGGTAGGAGGTAACGCAGATTGAGCTACCCTTTAATGCCCAGTGAAGTTTTTGGATCAAAACCCCTTGATGATCTAAATAAGGTTCTATTTTGCAATTTGTCTTATGTGCAGTAGTTACTGGGAGCCTGCTTGAACTCAGAATGGATCCAGACGTACAGATACATTGTTAGCGTTGGGGACTCACTTGGCAAACTGGAGAGTGCTTAAATTCCTAAATTAGTTTTGTCTTCTGTCATCAGAAATGACTTAAATTTCTGAAACTGAAGTTCCCTGATAACCATGTGTTCTTTCCTAATCAAGTTAAACTTTGCTTTGTTTAAGTGTAATACTTCAACTTTGATACCATAAGGAGTTCTGCTTTCCTTCTAAAGTCTTGAATGCCTTATTCCAAGTGGTCTTTGAGCTGTTACATCCAGTGAGCACTGGACTTAAAGTACATATTTTCATTGCAGAATACTCCCTGCTTTGGGGATGTGTGTATTTTTTTTTAAATGTATTTTTAACCTTTAAAAAAACTCCTACAGTTGAAGTTGTTTTGCTTGTTCCGTTAGGCAGTTAATTGGAATTGCCATATGGATTCTGAATTACTGAAATGGTGTAGTGGTAGCCTATCTTGGGCAGTTCTCTTGGGGAAGCACTTTTCCTGCTGCTTAACGAAAAGATTTCTAACAGAAATTAATCTCTAGCACTTCATAAAATTATAGCTGCTTATCTTACAAACAAACTGATGCCCCTATAGAGTTTTAACAACTTGTTATGATACCAATAAGTGATCTGTAGGATCTCAGTCCCATTCCCTATAGTCTTTTAATTATTTAAGCTCCAATCAGGTTTATCAATCATTAACACCGTTTTTCTTGTCTGCCTGCATGAATTTGAGTGCATGAATGGGAATTCA
The DNA here is from genome assembly GCA_013397275.1 of Burhinus bistriatus. NCBI lineage: Eukaryota > Metazoa > Chordata > Aves > Charadriiformes > Burhinidae > Burhinus > Burhinus bistriatus. The sequence goes on from VYXH01005302.1 coordinate 89,950, forward strand.
GACTGTGAGTTCTTCTGAGCATATGCCTCGTATCTTTATCTGATTGATGTATTTAGTATCTGTTGTGTGTTCTTTTAACTGAATTTCCATTTAATGTTAATCACTTAAAAGTTTTAATACCGTGATTGTATTCAAACATTTTAATGTATTCGGTGTTTAAAGTAGTTTGTCTAGAATGCTGAATAACGCTTAGGTGATTGTTTTGCTGAGCTTTCTTACCTCAAAACTTTTCCTACCTCTTGCACTTCTCTTGTAGACTGTGACCTGTCATTATGCGCAATAGGAAATACTGCCTTGAGGTTCCCAGAGTACTCTTTTATTTATTTTTTTTCCCCACCTCCCCCCTCTTTCATGTTGTTACAGCGAGATCTCTCTTTCTTTTTTCCGTCCTATGAATAATTGTTCCAGGAATAGTTTTAAATGCGTTTAATTTCTCAGATGACTTTTTTAATACCTTAGCCCTCCACCTGCAATTTGTGTTACATTACGCTGCAGTATGTTAAATATCTTTGTTTCTTTGTGTGGCTTTTATCAGAAATGAGGGAAGGGAAATATTATAAATTCATATGAGAGCAAGCTCTAGAGACCATGGAAATAGCTAATTATGCTGCTTCTGATCTATTCAGCAGTTCAGGGTGTGAGTGCCTTGTGGGGCTCTTGCATTTACTGTTTCAAGAGCTAGTATGCAGTGATGAAGTTTGGGATGGGTGGAAAATTCTCAGGATTTATTTTTTAAGTTTTTTTTATTCCTAGTATTGCCAAATGGGATCTCCGCTTTACTAGCAAGCAGGTCTGCTTTGTGAGATTAGTTTATATGCAAGTCAGTTGGACTTTAAAAGAGGTAGGTAAAAAGGTTTTTTCAACAGAATAAACTAGCAGAATGGCAATGTGCCTAGCATTCCTTTCAAATTATTGATTAAGAAACCGTCTTGAAAATGCTCCGTTTGTCTAGTCTCCGTCCTTGTTACTAGTTTGCCTCGGGGACTCTCCTTTCTCTCCCACTGTGCACGTTATTGAGCTTGTTTAATTATGGGCATAGTTCTGCCTTGCTGCTGTACAGTTTCTCTGAAGACGGAGCTGGATAACCCCCAAGAGACTGACTCAAGCTACCTCCCTTGGCTTGGTGGCACAGCTGGAGGAGGACTTCTGCGTGGGTCTACTGATAACAAAGGAACCCCCAGATCCTTTTAATCTGAGGGTTTTTGGCTTCCTGTGAAATGTGAAAACTTATTTAATGCTTTGGAAACTGGAAGGTCCTCCTGTTCATGAGGTAATGAGCAGATAAACTCTTCTCTCTCCTTTAAGTTTTATTATCTTTAGGCCTGGTTTCTCTCAGCTTAGTCACTTGTGAGTCAAGCAAAGTCTTTTTGATCTTCAGTTCTCAAACAGTCTGATGATATTGTGTACAAAGGTCACTAGAAATCCTGGACATCATGTGAAGTATACTTAATTATCTTAGTCACTGTTGCTTAACTGTTTTAGAGGTTTCGGGCTTTTCTGTGGAACATGAAAGACCTGCAACATTGTTTAAAATAGTGTTAGACAACTGTTACTGTAGTTTGGGATAAATGTTCATGGAAAGGGAACTGTAAGTGAATCGGGGAAAGAACATCAATCGTGAATCTGTTATGATACTGGACATGTGAAAAGATAGAAACCAGTCTTCTATTTGCTTTTTGTTAATCATTAATATTCTGGATCTTGCTGCTGGTGTTTGGAGTTAGTCATGCGTGTGTCCTCATCAGTTGTTTTGCCATAGCAATGGCATTACGTGGGTATCGAACCCAGTTGTGTATAAAGGATGAGCCCGTTGGTTTTGTTGCTGTGGTGTTAATACCGAGAATTTTATTACTGAGAAGATAACATTGTTTCTGTACCAATTTCTTCTATGCTACAGTGATGCTTCCAGGTCTTAATATGATATGATCCTTTGATAGATGGCTGTGTGCAGTGCCTTTATTTGCATATATTTTAAAAAAAAAAAGCTTAGGGGAACATTTCTTGCCTTTTTCTTGAGCTTTTTAAAATCCTACTCTTACGTCTTTATTGCATCCTTTTGCAAAGTAAAGCATATACATTTTAAAACCAAACATGTACTGCAGTTCTCTCTTGTTCTGTGTGGTTCTCTTGATTATGAAATTGATTCAGGAAAACCTTTATCTGCGATGTACCTGGGTTATAGTTATAGTACCCAAACTTAAGTAAAAACATGGACACTTCCGCATTTGCTGACTTAAAAGCTTCTGATGTTATTATTTTGAGTTGTTCAATATCAAACATCTGGTCTGTAAAATACTAACTGCTATGGATCAGAGCATTTAATAAAGAGAGTGAAAGCTGCAGGGAGGTTAAGCCACTTGTTAAAGGTCATGCAGTGAGTTCAGCCTGGGATTTGGGAGACCCATAGAGTTAAATCAACTGGTACGTTGTGGTACAGCTGGAATACAAGTCTATCATATCCGACATAAGTATTAAATGATCTTGCTTAAAGTAATTACATTGCCTGCACCTCTACTTCTGTAGGGTTAACCGTGAATGGGGAGAGAATCTTGATGGTAGCTCATTCTGTTCCAGGCTTGAGAACAGTCCCCAAGAGGTGCTTGTTCATAAATACTTCACATGTGTGTAAAGTCAATGTTCTCATTTCATTGTTGAAGGCATATCTTGGATATAAGAAGCAGCATGTGGGTTTTGTTTTGGTTTTTGTCGAATAAGTTAGGAGATATTCCTTGTCTTTTGATACTTTTACTTTGTGAGTCTTAAGTGCTTAAGGAGCAATTTAAGTCTAAGCTTAAATTACTAGTTTTCTCTATTGCAATAGAGTGGTAGTTCCCATTGTTTCTTTAAATTGAAAGCTAAGGAATAGTCTCTGGCATCGTGTATTTTTCTTACCTTCAGTTTCCTCCTGTCCTTTAAGAGAGGAAAATCTGTATTTCCTTAGATATTCTTCAGTGAGTTCTTTTTTTAATGCTGTCATTGTTACCCCATTTGAGCTATGTGCTGCACCAAACCACCTGTGTGCTATGGGACTGCGGGTCTGTGAACATGTTGCAGCCTTGCAGCCTGCAGATAAGGAGCTGGAAGACTACACGTAAGCACTGGAGGCTTGGCCTTCTGCAAGGTGACTGTCCCCTTCTTGAGTTTCAGTAGCCACAAACATCTTCAGCAAGACGTACAGGGATCTCACCCTCCTATTCCTTAGGTTTGCTTGACAAAGTTGAAGTGGTGCAAATTGGCTGGGGCAGCAAATCACACAGAAATGCACAGGAAGGCTCTTACTCCCTGTAGCTGGGGTTCTTAGTCAACTATTTCTGTCGTATCTGTGCAGTTATAACTCTGGTAATTTCCTGGCTGCTTGAGAGTGGTGGCTTGTCTGGTGTGCTTTTTTTCTTTTTTTAAAGTGTGTGCAAATACCCTTTTTCACCCTGCTTTCCATTCTACATAAATATATGCTGCCCTGAATGCAGAACCTCACCCAGATCAGTATCTGGACCATGCAGAGCAATGATTGATGTCTCCTGCCCTGGCTTCTCCAGGAAGATGAAACCCCTTCCTGCCATCTTTGGGCATCCCAGGGCTCAGAAGACCCTCTAAAGGATGGGATTCCCTGAATTTATTTGAGGGTCTCTGATCTTAACTGTAGTAAGACTGTGTGTGTATCTCAACGTAGTGAAGTTTTCAGGAAAAGCTGACATAGTGGGGAATGTATCTGATTTCTAGCTGCAAAAAAGGGAGGGAGGTGTTGCTGAGTCGTGAAAGGCAGCATGTGTAGGGGCCAGGCAATACTTCAGACCTCCTTGGAGAACGCCATGAAGCTGTCCTGTGAAATACCAGAAATGACAAGGTGACTCAGCCACGGGTCATGTATGAGCTGTGTTTCTGAAGAGCATTGCCTATTTATTGTGCTGCCCCATAGCCACTTTATCAGTGATAGCCATGCTGTGCCTTCCAGCCTTTTGAAAACGAGTTTTCCTACAAGTAAGGGTTTGTGTGGGGAAGCTATGGAAATGGCACTGCACGCTTCTTGTCTCTGCATCATTATTCCTATGCTATTATATGTAGGTCTTACCCACGAGGCCTTTCTGCAGCGTGGTTTCCCAGTGTTGCACAAAAACATTGTTATTTAGAGTACTCCTCTTGTAAATAGCAGTTAGTGGGGTTGGGTTAGAGAAGAAGTTCTATACCTCCAGGGAAGCAGGATGAGTGGCCAAATAGTAACAGGCTGAGGGGGGACAATTTCTGGAGTTCTTCAGGGAAAAGGAATCTGTTGAGGAGCCCAGCATAATATGTGTTGATTTGATTAAATGCTACTCTGTTTAATTACTTTAAAATAGCTGTGATGTTACCTCAGTGACCACCATTTCACACGAGACCATCTGCGAAGATCACTGTCGTGACTTTGCTGGTGACAACATGCAGAGCCACCCAGCAAGGCTGCTGCCTCTCTCTGATGAGCTGCTCTCCCTTCCTTCGCTTCTCAGCTGGCGTGTCTGCCTAGAGCCTGGTACTGCCTAGAAAGAGCGCTGAGGAGTGAGTGGCACTTCAGTAAAACCTGTCAGACAGTGATCAACTGTACAATCTGCCACCCTTCTGCAGTTTCTGTTATAGTAGCTGAATGTTTCGTGATGAAAGTTAAAGCATATAGAGCTCCACATTACAGGAGAAAAGGTTAGATCAAGTGGAGTGCTTGGTGGGCTAGTGGCCTGAACTGATGGGGCGAGATCTCTCCTTCCCAGTTCTGCTGTACATCTGAATGTACATATCCCCATTGTAATGTGGTTGACTAAGACCATCCATCATTTCCAGTGTTGGAATAGACCCACTGGTCCCTTTTAACTTGCAAAATAACAAAAAAGATCCATCTGTTTTGATGCAAAAGCTCAATGTGTCTTCTGTGCCAGTTGAATGTGTGCTGCTGGAGTGTAATATTCTACAGTATCTGCATAATTGCTAATGACTTCCTGTGTGTTTGCAGCCCAAAAGTGGTAGGACAAACCCCCTTCTTTATTATGGCTTTGAATAACAGCTTCAGCTGTTGTCAAATAGATATGATCACCAAGCGCAGACATTCTGTGCCGGTTGTCTTTGGCATTGCTGATGGCTATGTTGGTTACCTGCATTGCTGTGTACAGGCTGCTCGTTCTCAGTGTACTGGCAGTCATCTGGATCTGACAAGGGAAGATCATTCTTCAAGGTACACTTCCGTTGCTACAGGAGTATGTTCCCACCCAGAACCGATGGTGAATCGGAAAGAGCTACCCTTCCGCAAAGGTATGGTGTGACGTTACACCTAATTAATTTAATAGTAGGTTGCTGCTCAAATGGATGGTCTTGTTTCTTTGGTTTCTATCCCCACCCAAAGCCACGTGTGTTTTGTAGTTTTCCCTTGAGTTTAGTAAGGAGTTGGGTGATGGTTGGGAGGAAATACTACCTACACTAAAGGCAAAAAGCAACAATAAGTCTTCTATGGTGGAAGTGACTTCCCATGTGGCTGCATAATCAGACGTAATGGGGTTGGGATTTGAGAAGAGCGTGGCTTGCCTCCCCGTCAGCTCACCATTTAGGTCAGCTGAGCTGTAGCAGTCAGGTGATACCTTATGCTTTGCTTAACCTCCATGTTGTCTTGAGAGATGGTAACAGGGGAACTTCTCCACCATCTTTGGGTATTCTCACTCACTGCGAGGATTAAGTTGGACCAACACAAACATATATTTGTCCTAGTGAGACTGAGACATTCATATAGCAGGAAGCCTCTGCTTCCTGGAGGCAAGTATAAAGAAGCCGGAGCTGACCTTGGAAGCAGTAAAGCACGCAGACTGTTGTGCTATGTGGTCTGAAATTCCCGTTTTGGGTTTGTTTTTTGTGCTTGTCCTGTAGATAGATGGCCGAACAGCATGTTCTGGGATTGCAGCATAAAGGAGGTGTCAACTTGCGGTGTGCTAAAATGCCCATGAATTTCACATTGTAGTAATGCACTTTAGGATATCAGACTGGTCAGCCTGTATCACAGAACAGCTCAAACAGTAGATCCTGTGACTTTCCCCACACTGGAATTACCCATGTGGTTAAACATGTGGGTTGTTTTAAATGCCAGAAATGGTGTATCCTCTGACCTACCTGTGCATGTCATGAGCATTTTGGTTTGTCATAGTCTGTTTCATGGAGGTAGGACACAGATTTTGGTAGCTATTTTCCTGGAGGAGTGACTAACGTGACGTAAGGAGTAGTACTTTTAAAAGTGTTTGGCACTGAGCTCTATGAAGTTGCTGGAATTGGAGTAAAGCAATGTTCTACACTTTTTTTCTGACTTGCTACATGATTTGTATTGCTGTTAAATCACAAAGCTTCTCCTCTCTTATTCTTTTTTTTTTTCTTTTTAAAACTGTTTGAAATAGACATTGTCTCACAAAAAAAAGTCCTCCTTTCTACTCCAATACTCTGCCTCCCCCTTGGGCATTCCCAGGAGCACAACCCCCTGTTGCCAGTAAATAAAGCAATACATTTGCTTGTCAGACACTTGTTGCATGATAAATGTGGATTTGACTTGCATGTTCTCGGGGGCTGAGGTCGAGTGCTTCCTAGTGTCAATGTTGATCATCTTTTTATTGGTGAGATTATTCTAAATGGGATGGAAAAGAAGAAAATAAGCATTTTTAAACCCAGTAAAGGGTTGGTGTCTTAGCCAGTGGGTGGTGTTGTGTGGGTGGTATAGGTGCCAACTTACTGTGATAGCCTGTTTTGTGTAGGTGTTAACTACACTTTCATCCCTGACTCGGGTGTAACTTTGCTTTTCTCCGTGAAGGGTCCTGGCTTGTACAAAATCTTTTTTGATTACCAGGAAAAATACTAGGCTTTCTTTTCATTGTAAGAATATACATGCATCCTAAAGGACTGTTTTGAGAGGTGTCATTCTCAAGTGTCCCAACAGGCAGCACTTAGTATGGCTTTTTATTGGCCTCTAGCCATCTAGGAGGCTAAGAGAACAGTAACGCTTATTCCCAATGGGGGGGATGCAAAGCTCTAGAGCAGCAAGAGCAGCTTAGTTTCTTTTTTGTTTTCCTTTATTTAGTTGTTATTTTTTTTAAGTACAAAGACTGCCTCTAGGTTTGACGCAAGTACAGAAAATTGAGATGATTCAGGCTTAAGCTTGAGTTCATAACCCTGCTCATTATGCTTGGATGTTGCCTTGGCTTTAGGCTCTTGTTAGGCGCAATGTGTTGCGATACTGAGGAATGAGAGGAGGAGCAACTATAAAACCCCTGTGGTTATGTTCTATGAGTTAGACTGTTATCCTTTTCCAGAGCATAGTACCTATTGTAAGAATTATGTGGTATCACTTTTTTATCTGCCTGAAAACAATATGAATTGCTTTCTCCTTGTGTATCAAGTGTTTATAACTCAGTGCTGAATGCAGAAGATGAGGCAGAGTCTGCCCGAAGGGACAAGCCTCCAAAGACCCAGTTCTCCTTTGCTGACTCCAGGAGGAGCAAGGTCCAAGTAGGACACCAACAGTACAAGTCCAAACACCATGTGTAGGCTTGCTTTTCTGCCAGTCAACTTGCAGCGGCTTTTGATGAAATGTCCAACAGTGCAAAAACAGTGGCTCTAAGGAGACGCGAGGAAGGGTTTGAGGAGAAAGGCTAAGAGTACTGGAGGGCGGGGGGAAACGTGTGGAGGAGAGGAACTTCACAGATGGCAATGGGAAGAGATCTGTGAACATGCTGCCATGTGGTACAATATGAAGAATACATTCAGGGTTTGTTTACCCTGAATTCCTGCAGTTGTTTAACTAAATTGGTGCAACTCCAAGTGTGGATTCAGGTCTGAGCAGAATGAGCTGTACATGATGTGTTGGCAAATGTGGGTGATCAGTAAAAGGCTGTGGTTTCCTACTGAAACCAATTTAGTTTATGTATCTTAAAAACCAAGCAAACTGGCCCATGTCTTTTAGAACATTTTCTTCTACTTAATGCTGATGTTGCAATAGATAACCGCTGTGTAAAAGTATAAGTAGCTTTAAAAGCCACACTTGATTTGAGACATTCTTGCCTTCAGTGATATGTGGTAGCTCAACCAAGGAGCATGGAGTGTGTTGCTGCTGTGCTTAGCTTTCATCCAAAATAGTGAGCTTCATTTGCATAGACCTTTTGATGTTTGGCCTATGGGGAGGACTTTTGCTCTCTTCTTGTGTATGAGAATGAATGAAGAAAAATGTCAAGTCAGATAATGTAACTTGGGTTCAAAGTAAAAGTCTTTGTTTGGAAAGATGTCTTCTTAATGACCTTGTGCGTAATACCCTACTAAAAGAGGGGGGATGTAGGTTAGGAATCCTGTATTTACCAGTCCTGAGCTATGCCTGACAGATTTCACAAAACTAAAATGGCAAAACTAAGATGATGATTTTCTATAAGGTTTGGCAGGAAGATTGTAGTTGCATCTTCCTTATTTGTAAGTCTGAACTGCAGTACTGAGTTCTGTCTTTGAGGTTGCAGTCCATGAAGTAGGAGGGTTGTGAACCTACATCCATTACTTTCAGATGGTGGCAATGCTTGGCCAGAACTCAGACGGTTTTCCTTGCAGCTCTTCAGATTGCCCTAATCATGATTCAGGTGCATGCCTGATAATGAGATGTAATGTGGCGTTTGTGCTATAGCATTTGCCCAGTTTAACTAGTGTATACCAAAAGCAGATGGCTTTCATTCTGTTCTCTCTACATTAAGGATAAGAGGAAGAAAAAAAGGAAGGGGAGGGGAAAGCTTCCTCTGCTGTTTCCAGCTCTTTCTTCCACATTCTCCCAAAAGGGCACATAGATGTACGTTGTATTTTAAGTCCTGGAAGGGAACTGACATTTTTACCAAGGATAAAATATAAATACATAATAAACTTATCCTTAAAAATAATCTATACAAGCAGAAACTACCATGCCTTTGATAGTAAAGGCTCAATCTTGTTTTTCTCCTGTGATACAATTGAAAGGGAAAAGGGCTGTGCTTTATATAGACTGGGAATAATCTGAACAATCCCATGGTGCTTCCTACTGTACTCCACCTACCTTGCATCATAACTTCCTCTCTCGTATTTATGGCCAAAAGCCAGCACAATATAAACGGAGTAGTGTGTGCAGTGGGTGAGACAGCAAGAACCTAACTCCTTGTCTTTGGGTGTGGCTATAGGCAAATATTAAACTTTACTCTGCATTTCTGTTGAACCTAGCTTTAGTGAACAGCTGAATATGAAAAGGATTGGGGGTAGCAATCATCCCATGTGCCTATCTTCTAGTAAGTCTATTATAATCTTTACTTACCTTAATCTTTTGCTTACCTTAACCTTCAGGTATAGTAAATGAGCATGTTGCCTGCTGAAGGACTGTTTTAGGGTTCTGAGGAACTTGATGCCAAAGAATTATTGAATTACTTTATTATTGAGATATACCTTGCATTAAATGGAGAGCTGTAACTAAGCACCGGCTCAGAATCTGCTTATCGGAACAGGAAAATGTGCTGTTATGCAGGCTGTCTTCTGCTGTTTAGAAAGTTGCACCAAGTCAGCAAAAATATCTGTTTTAGTAGCTGAGTTCTTCATGGCTATCTGGGAAGGTGCAGAATCAGTGTTCCCACTAGGTAAGATGTAAGACTTCTGTTTAACACTCTTTGTTTGGAGGGATTTTATATTTATCAGGAAAGACTCATTTGTGGTTAAAACTGTGGGTATCAGGTCTGTTGGTAGAAGCAGTTATTTCTCATTTGTTATCTGTAGTTGAAATTTGATAATCAATCTATTAATTCTAAAATTTTACATTACTAGTTTTTTGGCTAACGAAAATTAACTTCTAAAAATGTTTTAGTTCAGGATATAAATTGCATTGTTGCAATTATTTTCTATACCATGCAGTGTTTTAAAAAAAAAAAAAGCTCTTTCAGATACTTGTGAAATATATTTTCTATATTGATGTATATTGCTGCTGCATAACTACACTGTGTAGAAAAGTCATTGAAGGGTGTGCTATGAGCTCCTTTTTGGAGGCTTGTCTATACAGCAGATCAGGTGTACATGTTCTCTGTGTTGTAGGGAGATATATTGTCTGTGTTGAAACATTTGCAGTGTAATATGATAGGTATAACTCAAATAACAGTAGAGAGAATATTACTGCAAGGCATTGCATTGTCAACCTTAAGAGTGACTTTTAATGCCTTCTTAAAAATAAGAGCTAAGAAAATTTTTTACAAAAGCTAAGACCATTACTTAGCTGTGTTATGGAAATATAAAACCCCCCAACACTAGTATTGTGTGGTTCAAGGGTGTTAGGTTTCAGTCTAAAATGCGGAGAATATGGAATGTGCTGCAGAATTATATTATTAGCTCTTATGCAAGTTAATGAAAAGAATCAGAATTTCTAGAGGCAGTATGCTTGTTTGGCTACCAAATAATGTTCTTGTCTCTGTCATTGCCTTCTTGAGTGCCTCAGTTTCCCTGCCTGTAAAGTCGGAAACTGCTTGCTTGTGTCACGACTTCCTGGTCACGAAATGCTTTGAAGATGAAAAATACTGTGTGAATAGATGCCATAACTTGTATTGTGTATTACATGCTGTGCAGGAAGACTGCACAAAGTTAGGAATTCAGCAAATAGTGAAAAACAGGGTTAGGTTAGGGATTTTTTTTTTAATAATAAATTCTCTACTTGATTATAGTATTTTATAAGGGACTGAGTTTTGCCCTGGAAGATTGTTGTCTGCTGTTGAAATCTTATTACCTGAATTAGATCTTTCACTAGAAACTGTTGGGGGGGGGGGGG
>VYXH01005302.1:100885-147144 GCA_013397275.1 Burhinus bistriatus
TAATTGCATCCTGAATTGTTGAATGTTGTTAGTATATTAATTAGAAATTGTCCAATTTAACAGCCTTTTAATACCTAAGATGTGTGATACCAGTTTTACAATAAGGAGTAAGAGAAGTCTGAACCTTAGAGAAACATCATCAAAGCTGAAAAGTAAATTGCGTTTCTATTTTAATCAATAATTGAGGTCTTCTGATCTAAGGAGAAAATTGATATGAGGTCTTTGATATGAAACGATATCTCGTTGGATGGATGTAAGTTGTAAGGCATGTGTTTGCTCATGTTTGTATTCCAAACAGGCTTGGAAGCTGGTTTTGGGTTTTTTTTTAATACAACAAAGCAGGAGCCAAAACGTAGTGTGGTTGTAGCCTAGCACTTTCAGTTGAAAATTTATTTGCAGATGTTGAGACCTGTTATGTTGTATTTAGTATCAGTGCAATTGTATGAAATGATCCTGTTGATGATCTTAGCAACAAATGGGTCAGATTTGCAGGTAAATGTAAGGCTATTTGGGACTGACGTGCAAAAGAGATGGATTATAAAGCGAGGTGTGACTTGCTTTAATTGATGCCTTCTTCTGTCCTCCTGCTTGGTTGCTTTTCTTGCTACGTTCTCTTCCTGTTCCTGGGCGTGTTACAATCCAGACTTGGTGGCTGTATTTGGAGGTGATGCATAAGTAATATGAGTTTGAACAAAATGATCTATTTCATACTCAAAGTAGTAATTCATACCAATTTGGATTTTCTTAGATTTGTCTTAAGTGGCAGGCTTTTTTGAGGCATAAAGTGCTTCTTTATGTTTGGTAGTCTGCTTTGCCATTCAGTTGTTTGTAAGTCATATGTTGTAGTCATTCCTTGTAAAAACTCTCTCTCACTTTAGCTCCTGTGACCTTGGTTGTCTGTTTGATGCCCTTGGTGCATCCGATCGAACTGCCTCATCTGGTGGCTCCATAACTGCAAACTTTTTTTATTTTCTAAGCTGTAGCAGAGTCAGCTGAAATCTGTGATGTGATTTTAAGAGGAACTGCTTCAGTAGGTACACAACACATCCCTGGTTTCTTGCAAGTATGCCACAGTACTGGAATGCTTTTACATTTTAAAGTTTTTCAGTACCTATAAACAGTGAACACATCTTTGGGGTGGGGTAGGGAATGAGGGGGAAATCTCTAGTTTAGAACTTAGTTAGGAACCTGACTCCTGTTTAAAAGTGCTCAGCCTGTGTGCTGGGCATTCCTAAAACTCAATCTTTAAAAGTCTAAGAAGGGAAAAACCACTGATCCAATCTGGAATTGTCAGATATTCCAGTATTTGCCTGGATGCTGTCTTTAAAAGAAGTACAAGGTCTGACTGAGATCTGTCTTCCTCTTTTTTTTTATCAAATCTTTCATTTATGCCTAGCTTGAAACTGAATTTTTTGCATGTTGTTTCTCCTTTTTTCCTTCTGTCTTAATTCCTGGGTGCCTATATATAACTGCCTTAACATCTTTGGTTTCAGGGAGGAGCAAAAGACCGCTCTATGCTCGAGCTTGATGCAATCTACAGGATTCAAACTTCTGAACAAGGTGTTATGAGAACATTCTTGTTTCCTTTGTTTTTTCGCTGCTGCACAGCAATCAAACAGCAATATAAACTAGCTGGTAGGATGGTTAAGAAAGGTTGCATGTGAACCAGTCCCAGGGGAAGAATGATTTCTTGGGATCCCAGTGCGAGGTGGTGCAAGCCACAGCAGCCACCAGTGGTTATGAGCAGTGCCAAGAAGCCATAACGGGCTTTTGGTTCATACCAGCTTCTTTACCTTTTTCAGCCCTCTCTGGGGAGAGACACGTCTCTGTGATGGGATGCTCTGTGCTCAGTGCTTGCCGTAGGCTCAGACACGGCCAGGCGGACCAGGCTACCCAGGAGACCTGGCAGATAGGCAGGCAGTGGAGCAGGCAGGACTAGCTCCTTGCCTCTCCCCTGCAAGGTGATAAATGTTACAGCCATTTAGGTGGGAGAGGAGGGACACAACTACTTAAAGGGCTTCTGAATCGTCTCACCATTGTCCCTGGAGCTAAAGGGAAGTGGGATAAGGTAACTGTGGAGGTCGTGTCCATTTTGTAGCCTTTTAAGTGCTTTAGAGTCTTAAGACTTTGAGGTATGTTTTTAGGGAATTTGCAGAATTTGGTTGCTTCCCCCCTTCTTCCTAGAGTATGTGGGATAGAGATAATGCAGATACTACCAAGTCTCAGAAATGGCCCTCGCACACCAGGTTTGAGTGCTCTTGGCTTAATGTATTAGTAATTATCCTGAGCATTGTGGACAGAAATGGCAGCTTGTGATCCTTCCTGCGTAGCTGTCTGTATTGGTAAATCCTAAGGATTAACAACTGGATATAAACAGGCACACCAAAGAGTGAACAGCCCTGCTAGGGTCAAATTAGGTCTGCTTTGTGTATAATACCATGGTTTTTATAGTTTCCTTTTAATTCCATCTATGAGCTCATCTTTTAAATCTAACAAATGTTCCTGCAGATACACAGCCTGTGCAATTTAGCATTGTTCTGAATACAAGGTTATACAGCATTAAATGTGAAATGTTGATGTGTTTTACATACCTATATAACACTGTTGTAAAGCTATTTGGGAGCCTCTTTTTTATTTTATACTTTTCTGCCCCAGTTTTTGTGATTAAGTGGTATTCTTACCTGGTTGCACGTGGCATCCCTCCCTGTCAGCCTCCTCTAGAAACACTACATGTAGGAGATAGCATGTTCGGTGACAAAAGATTAAATCAGAGTATCAGAGTTCCTGCTTGGAAAGCTTTGTCTCTTAATTTAGGTCAGTACTCCAATGCACTGTGCTGTAAACAGCACAGTGGTTGCGTCCGTCTTCACTGTATAATAAGTGTATGTGGTAAGCTGATCCTACCTGACTGCCTGCCACGCAGCTCTGGCCCACACAAAGCATACCAGAGAGAGGGAGTAGCCTTAAAACAAATTCCCTGCCACCCGTGGGCGAGCAGCTGTGACCCCGGCTGGCAGGCGGGATGCTCCTCTCCAGGAGCAGAACTGTGGAGTGAGCAGCAGCCTTCATTCAAGCTAAAATCCTGAAGTGCTGGGTGTCCCGCTCCATTTGTCTGCCTGCCCTCCGTGGGATTCACTGGCTTCTATCGGTCAGTAACTGGAATTTTGTTGCCACCTTTGCATTTTCCACATTCTCTCCCCTGATTCCTCGCCTTACAAGCTCCAAGTGTTTGTGCTTTTCTTCTTTGCCGTAATGTGACAAGGAAACGGTTGAAGGATCTGAACATTTTCCTAAGGATTACAGGCAGTTTTGAGCGCTCTTTCAGCAGGCTTTTTCTACTCTGTGAATATTTGTAGAAGGTCTTTAGGAATTTATCAGAAACTGTTGTCTTGAGGAGCTGGGCAAAACCAGAGATCAGAAACTCTGAATGCTTTTGGTGCTGAATCTGGTGCAGTCCCAGGGCCCAAAATACTGTTTTCAAGTGTTAATACTGCTATAAGTGGGACGAATACTTACACTCTGTATAACAAGACATGCTGAGTGTGGAGTGTTTTCATAGAATTTTTTTAAAAGAATAAAGGCAGCATCTCTTATAGGGGTGGAGGGGATCTTGGCACTCAAAAGAGCCTTGGAAAGGCTTTGGAGACGTGAGGGATGTCTGTGTCCATGGTAGTGTTCCAGGAGAATCCCTAAGCAGGACTTCCTAAAACTGTGAAGAAGATGGGCTAAATTTCACTTTGCAGTGGCATCAAAAATACTAATTCCAGAGTATTTACACAAAATCACAGAAATAATGCTTGCGGTAATTATTTTTTTTCTTTAAATTTAGAAGGATATTTATACATCTTTCTTGCCTTGTTTGATTTGGCCTCTTTTTCTTTTGTGTGGTGTGGTTTGTTTTTGTTTTTTTTTTTTTTTTTTCTTTGCACTGTAGTTTATAAGGCTGTATACCCCTTTTACCTTCTAAAAATGAGGACAGGCAAAGATTTGTATCTTTTCCAGCAAAAACAGATTTTCCAGCTGTATGAAAAAGACTGAATTGTGTAGCCTATTGATAAGGTTTCTATTGCTTGAAATACTTAGTGGAGTAATTGGTTTCTAGAGACATTTGACTGATATTTTTTTTTTTTTTTTTTGTGTTGCTGGAAGTCATGCAACTAGCAACCAATTGATACTGAAGCTGAGTATAGGTCTCAGAAGAGAATTGACATTAATTTTTAGCTAGCAGCTCAACTTTGATAGCCGTTTAATATTAATAGCGTACAGTGAGGTGGTGTTCAGAGGCAGGAATCATCAATATTTTCTTTCCAATATCAAATAAGGCGAGTAATTTTTAAAATGCTCGTTTTCTAGTTGTGGCAGGAAAGACATGAGCCAGAATGCGTGATGTGTTTGTACAGAATAATAACCAAAGATAAGGATCCTTCTATAGGTGTGGAGAGGAAGCCAAGTAAAATATTCTTGCTTTCCTATGAACGGCATTTGGGGGGGACCTTGTATTCAAAGTGAGACTAAGGGCGTAGCACATCAACTTGTGTTTCTAAGAAACCTTCCTATGAAATGTGTTATGGAAATGCAAATTGTTTCCACTTCACTGCCTATGTAGTAAGCTCCAGTCTTTCTTTTTTTTACAGATGTAATTGCCATTGGTTTTCACTATAAAGAATATTTATGAACTCTAGATGACTGTTTCTCCTGCTGCGTCAAATGGGTGCAGTATACATGTATAGTGCAGTGGGAGGAGTTCTGACGCATCGCCTTAAAAGAGAAGGAAGGAGCAGTAGGTCCAGATTTAAAACCAAACAATCCTCCAGCAATGTAATTTAGTTGAGCAGAGAATTACTTCTGTATTGTCTCACTTGCTTGTACCTTGAAAAGAAATTTGGTTTTGTTTAGAAATTCTGTATGCACAGTAGTTGATGACAAATTATACAATTGTGTGGAAAATAATGCATTTAATGAGAGGGTTGTGACTCCGACTGGTTTTGTGTTATGAAGTAACCGTGTGCTGTTGCCTTTGTCTCTTCCAGATGTTTCTGACAGTGTATCTCAGTAACAATGAGCAGCACTTCACTGAGGTGCCAGTCACCCCCGAAACAACCTGCAGAGATGTGGTGGAGCTGTGCAAGGAGCCTGGTGAGAGTGAGTGCCACCTGGCTGAAGTGTGGTGTGGCTCAGGTAGGTTAGGCTTGCATTTTGTGAATTACTGGGCGTTCACTGCTTCTAATAAGGTAGCATATGGAGACCTGACGGATGTGGTCCTGTCCCAGAGGGTTTCTTCCTTACAGTTTTGTTAATCTCTTCATCAGACCTGCTGTGTGATAATGGATCTGCAGGAAAGGCTCACACATGCAAAAATGAGTTAAAAGCAAAAGAAGAAGACTCAAGTATGCGATGTTCTTGTGTGCACGCAACCCGTCTCTGACTCAAATGAGTCTCTGAAGGGTGTGGGGGAGTTGTTGTCTCTTCCTTCTTCTCCCCACAGTGGGATCCCAGTGGCCTGTGTGAGGTTTTTGAAGCAGTAAGTATCAGTAGTTCTGTGACACAGGCAGAGTCATTTCTTCAACCCCATAGCTGTTTTCACTTGCAGTGGCGAAGGACAACTTCCTTTTTTTGATGACACCTTCATTGTTCCTGATCGTGTAAATTGAGTTTGGGAGGGAAGGAGTGTTTACCAGAAGTAGTAGGAGCTACCTGATGTGAAGTGCTCTAAGGGAGGTGTGTTGTGGGTGGGAGGAAGGATGTAAAAAATACTTTTGACTGTCCCCTGTCCTTTTAAGCCTGTGGAAGAGAGTTTTTGTATGTGGTTGGTTGTGGCTTTTTTTCCTTCTTCTATGGTCTTGCTGATTTTCGTCTTAGAAGTTCAAATCTCCCGAGCTCGCAGTACTCCATTGGAACTGGAGAACATGTCAACAAACAAATCAAAAGCTGAAGTATGGCTAACTCTTCATGGTTTAAACGGGAAAGGACTCTTGACTATCTCCTTTCTTCATGGTACTCATTAGATACTGGTAGCCATCCAGAGGCGTAAAATAGATGGACAGTCCTGAAAAATAATAATATTTGATCTAACTTTTTTGAAATGCTTCAACAAAATTGTAAGAGTCAGATGATAAGGGCTTAATTAATGTTCATGTCTTCCTTTGCTGTTGGCTCAGGCTCACACCTTTTCAAAGAAGTCATTGGTGAGCTGGATCTTTATTTAATAGCATGAGATACCGGACTTGTCTCTTGATATTTTTTTTCTTTATTTTTTTAGCTGTTTCTGACAGAGATGTAATGTTTCTGATATTTCTGAGTTCAAAAAATGCAACAGATTTTTTTCCTTCTCCTTAGAAAAGAAAGCATTTTTTCTTATAAATGATAGTAAAATAAAATCACCCATCCAGCATGGAAAGACATCTTTTAGGAAAGTGTTTTTATTGTACACTTTGTCCAACTCTGTCTAAATCAACACAACACCAAAGTCTACAGTGAAAGACAAGTAATATAAAGTTTTAGGTAAACCCACTAAATTTATAGTTAGCCTTAGCCCTATGTCCTGTTAAAGAGCACAGGTGGTGATGGTGAGGGACAGGGTTCTCCTGTTATTATCAAAGTTGGAGCCCTGCTAGAGTGGGCAGCTCCTCTCCTTGTGTTTCGTGAACCTGTCGTCTTGATTGGCTTTTGAGTTGTTGATGTATAGTATGCTAGAAAGGGCAGCGAGATTGTCCTGAAATTGTGGGAGAAATGTATACTGAGAGGCAAGTGAAGTCTGCCAGTACATAGCGTCCAAATGGTCTTGTTAAGCTGAAAAGTAAACTTCTGGATGAGTGGGACCACATAATACATGGAGGTTTATTTGTAAAATCAAGTTGTCTGCCTCTCTGCTACTCAAGGAGATGTAAGAAAATAATCTGGATACAGAAATACAAAATGAAGCAGAGAATTTTTTCATGATGTCTTTGCAAAGACATCATGAGATACCACAAGAACAGATATGACAATAGTTGTGCAAGTAACAAACCAAGACCAAAAAAAGTATTCATTTATATAGTAAAAAACCTTGACAGTTGTTTTAGAAACCAAATTATTCTTGTTCCCTTCACTGATTCTGTCATGTTCACAAATTATTTACTTCTATATCCAAACACTGGGGGGGAGTGGTGTGGTGTGTGAAACTGTATACAGTTCCAAATTGTACTTGGTCACAAAAAATGCAGTAGTCTCAAATTATATAACGTGAAAAACTTGAGTACTGGATGAAGTACATGCATGTTCTTTTGGATAAAACATATCCTTTCTTAAGTATCTGTGTAACATCCAGTAGCAACCGTATTTGGGGGGGAGGGGAAGGGTGGGAGAGAAATACTTTTGGCCTTTACCTAATCTCATTTTAGATGTCAGCAAAGTTCACTATCTTGTTTTGCCCCGATATGCCATGACTTCTACTTTGTTTGCGTTTAACACTGAACAAGTGAAACTTTATTTTAAAACAAACATGGTGTGCTGCAGCTAACCTCCTGGGGTAGAAACAAAAGATTTATGTTGGGAAATGACTTCTCAAACTTCAGTTACCAAGATCCTTCTTAGATCGCTTGTCTCTGTCTTTCTGATGCTTGCTCTGGAATTTTAGCTTCAGTTGTCAGACCCTATTAAGTGTACTTTGAGAGATTGCTGCAAGTGCGCTTGAGGCATTCTGCTCCCTGAAGGGGACAAGTTTACTACTCTCCCTGTCCTTCCAGGTTTCCTTGAAATTTGATGAGTATCAGGGTGAACTTTCCTGATCTTCCTATTATTGCCAGAATTCTGTTGGGCGGCTACATTGGCCACTGTGGAAAGCAGTCAAAATGTGTGCATGTGTAAAAGGTTGGGTTTTTTTTTTTTTAATTATTTTTTTTCTTTATAAGACAGATAAAGAATAAAACCCCTGAAGTCTGTTTGTCCTTTCTTCTTGAGCTTTCCAAATGTAGTTTGTTTGGTATTTGAAAATCTCTTTGACCTTCCTTTGAAGTCACTGGGTGATATTGACAGATTCCTTATGTAAAGGGCATTTCCCTTGATTATAGAGTTTCAGTTGAAGTATTGCCGAGTTGCTAGAAATCTGTCTCATAAGCCTGCTGTATAGTCTTTAAGATGGAAATCTGACAGCGGTACTGTTGGTTTTCTGGTTTTGCCTTTTTTTTTTTTTTTTTTTTCTTGGATTAAGGTTTAGCAGAAGAGCATTTTTAGCTGTCTAGACAAATAACCGCCAAGAGACTGCTTTTTCTGTAACAGTGACCTACTTGCTTATTCCATAAAGCTAATCTCTTTTGACAGTGACTTCAGAAATTTTCCTTCCTAGATTGCTTGAGCGCAGCTGCAGCATTTTCGTTTAAAGAAACACTTTTATGTTGAAAAGAGCTTTTCACATGCTGAAAACATGTTAGTAACTCCTCTTCTTATGAAACTGAAAACATTTATACTTAGCACCAACAATTTTTCCCCTGAAGTGATTATTCTATGTGAAGATAGTGACTTTGAAAGACTCCATTGAATATGAATGAACTACTCTCTGATTTCTTTCTTTTTTTTTTCTTTCTCTTTTTTTTTCCCCTTGCTTAAATAATGAAAGGAAACATCCAACAAAAGCAATTTCAGGAATAATGAAACTGGTGCAAAAGTGGTGGTATTTAGTTTCAGTCTTTGTCTGCTTGTCTTATTTCTCAGGCCAGGAACAATATCTTGTTTGTCTGGCACCCGGCGCAAATAGATCCAACCTGATCATGAGTCTGGGATGTTGTCATAAGATACTATGACAGAATCCTGACTATGTAAAGTTTACTACTATGATATATTGACCACATAGTTGCCATCACGTTTAAAATAGGTGTAAAAATGTATGGTAAAATGTCTAGAATAACAAAAGAAATTGCGTTTATGTAAAGATTTAGAGGCCAATAAGTAATTCTGATTATATCCTTTCTGTGAACGCCCAGCTATGAAGTGTGTAAATTTTGGAAGAATAGTAATACAGAAAGGGAAGAGTACTGGTAAAAGAAGGCGGTGGATGTAGACTCCCATTGGATTTTTGTAGTATCAAAAGGCAACGAGTAAGACTTAAAAATTAGAGATGTGACTGAATCCTGAACTTGGGAACAAGAGCAGGAAAGGAGAAATGCAGTGGAATCTGTGCATGTAACTTTTAAAGAAGCTTCATCTTAACTGTCTGGAAGAAAATGGCATGTTCTTATTGGAGTCACTTTTCACTGTCTGATCTTTTTTTCCTTTGAGCTGTGAATCCAAAATAGTTCAGTGTTTCCAGGTTGATCAGAAGTGGGGCTTTGAAAACGCATGTAATCTCATCTTCATGAAATTTGCTGTCTGTGAGAATGAGACAGATCTATGGCTGACAAGAGCTATAAGAGAACACTTGAAGTGACAGGAGCTGTGATGGTTTGCTGAGAATCAGGCCCGTTGGGTACCGCCTAGGAGCCTCTTTGGGGTATTGAGTGCTTCTGCCTGAGCTTGAATCCAAGGGCTGCAATCCAGCATTTGATCGCGATCCTTAGGAAGCATTAAGAGAAGAATTCCTCTTCTCTGAGAGTTTATCCTCGCATCTCTCTTGATCCTCATTGGAATAGGAAGTAAATGAGTCCCTGCAGGAATCGGGGCAGAGGAGCCCTTGAGGACAAGGGTGGGAATGACTGAGAAATAAGTTTGTCTGAGGTACTGCAGAAGTGGAACAAAAGTTATGCCAGCACATTTCCTGCGGTGGTGAGCGCGTAAGATGATTTGCAAGTACAAAACTTAAGGCACTAGAGCTAAAAGCTCTAAATTGCCCATTTGCTTCCCCTTGGACTGCGACAGTGCCTTGGCTTCTCCTTCGAGGTGCAGACTTTTAAAGGGCTGTATCTGCTTTTCAGGGGTATTGGTTTAATTTCAGAAGCAAGGAGGGGTACAGTGCTTTCCTAAGGGAAAGGTAGAAATGTCTTGGGTGAGGGCAAGGGTTAGGTGCACACGCTGCGCCTGAGTAATAATAGACGTTCAAGTGAAAGGTGATGGGCAGATATTTTTTGTTTTCGTATGTGCCCAAGCTACATAAGGATGTAATAGTCAACTGGCTTTTTACCTTTTCAGAACGTCCCATAGCTGATAATGAACGGATGCTGGACGTTTTGCAGCGCTTTGGGATGCAGAGAAGTGAGGTTCGTTTCTTTCTTCGGCATGAACGTTCTCCCTGCCGGGAAGCAGGTAGGTGTTGATCTCAGCTGGTTAATTTTTCTAAGTTTCATTTCATTCCTCAAGGTTAAGGAAACAGCTTGTGTATGTTAGTTATTAATATTGGTAGTCAGTATAGTGTTGCAGCCCTTTTTGATCTGACCATTTTCTTATGAATGAAGAACGTTAGCAACAGAAAACTTGTTCATTTTAGTAAATACTTCATCCTCCCTTGCCAGATGCAGGGAGATTAAATCCAAATTGAAACTTTTGCAGGTTTTCTAGAGCTGGTCATCACCAAAGCATCCAAGCATATCCTGCGTTAAATATATTAGCCACAGCTAAATATGTAGAGATCTGTGATAGTCTTTTGTTTTAAATCTAGTGATGAAACTGTTGTCCAGTAATGTAATTTATTATTTGGGTTTAGGATGTTTCACCTGGTACCAGAGTGATACACTTAGCATAGTTGGCAAAAGATAGAGTTCTTCAAGGTTCTTCCCACAATCTACACATTTGTATTAGTTTCAGGAATAGCATTAAATGAACAGCCTAGTCAAGTTCTCTGAGAATGTAATATCTATGTGTTGTAAATCTAAATATGAAACATATAAAGACAATGACTTTTTGCTTTTCAAGGTTTTTCTGTGCATCCCCTATTAATCTCTTCAGACTTTGACCTTTAAATCAGTCTTCTTCCTCCCCTTTTTCTGTTTTCATCCTTGGTAATCTTCCTCAGTATTGGAAACACCGCATTTGTGTTGTGACGTTGTACCCAGCATATTTTAAAATGGCTAAATGCATCTTGATGTTTGAAGTGTGTAATGACGATAGAATGAGTACATGAAAAGTTAAAGGTGTGCCATCTCTACCTACTAAGGATTTTACAGTACAGTTTAGTTGTCAGGATGTAATTTTTCAAGTCCGGGGTGCTCATAGTATAAGGCATTGTATTGGCATTTTATTGGCTACAGCATTGCTAAACAATATGTCTAAGGAAGAGCAAATGAATAGGTAGGAGCTGTGCAGTTAGTCTTGAAGGAATATGCTCTTGAAATAGGTATCAAGTGGGCAAGAAGCCAACAGAGATGGCTTCATCCTGTAGTACCTGTATGACCTACAGGGAATTGAGTCAGCTTGGGATTTGGCATCTGAACGCCACTTGTACGTAGTTTGATAGAAACATTAGAGTAGGTTTCTAGTTAAGTATTGTCTTTACTGTCACAATGACTGCCAGGACAAAAAAACTTTGTGCTTTTAAACTTTATTATGTGCAAATAATCAGCTGTAAATCACCTATCATCTTTCATGATAGGTGACTAACCTTTAACTATTGTTATTCATGTTCTCTGTGAGACAGTTGACAAAGGCACATCGGAACATCTAGATGGTATTTTTAAGACTTTGTGATCCAAATGCCTCTCTGTGAATTGACCAGATATTTTTGTGTCATTTGCGGAGCGGAACAGGTTTTTGTGACTCGTCATCTGTAGTGCAGACTTACTAGGGGCCTGCTGACCACGGGAGAAATATTGAAATAGCAATACTGTTGGTTAAGCTTTTTTGTTTGTCTGTTTTCAAACAGTCTTATATTTAAAATAAATGTTGACATTGAACAGCAGCCTCTTCATAAAATATCTTATGTCATCAGTTAAGTTTATCTTAGTGGTAGGAGCATGGGAAGAACAGTTGTTCAGATTCTAAACCAAAATGATTGTACTGTTTCTCCTTTTGTATTGGATGCTATGTCTAAAGGGATAAGAAAAATCCGGAAATACCTTACCATCTTTGACTATCCTGTATTTCTATCTAGGGACTGGACAAAGGTGTCAAGATCCAGCCTTAAAAAGAAATGGTGTGAAAGTACCCGGTGATCGAAGAATAGAGAATGGAGTAAGTGCTTGATGCAATGGCCAGTATAGTGAAAATGGAGGCTTCCCTTCTTTTGAGATACTGGTGCAAATCCTACCCTGGAAACTAAGAGGCTATTTTGGAGAGATTGCTAATGACTGCTCTAAAACAGACACAAAGCCTCTAGCAATTATCACCCTTGCTTTCAGTTTTTGAGATGTTTCTGAGATCCCTTGGCTGCCATATCTGTGTTTGTACAGGTGATCTCAGAGCAGCAAATACAGCATACTTTCCCTCTCTACTCCCATCAAAAACTTTCTCTCATTTTAATTCAGTTCATTGGTTATTTTCAAGTTCATTTTTGTGTCAGAGATCTCTTAGTTCCGGATTTCAAGTTGAGACCAATTAGTATTTCAGCACTGAATCCATTTTCTGTCATTTATTCTTGCTCCAGAAGTTATAATTATGGATATAAGATTGAATCTAGATTTAGGAAACATGAACAGGTAACTAATGTAATAACGGAAAGTTTAAATATATTTCATCTTTGAGGGTGATGAGGGTTTTTTTCCCCCACTATATTTAAAGTTTCCATTTTCTTCAACTTACGTTGAAGTGCTTTGAATTGCAACGATACACCTACGACCACAGATCCTTCCTGCCGTGCGCTGAGCATTCTGGGCTCAGTCAGTCAAAGCTGATTCATGCTGAGCTTAATTATAAAGGGCTCTGAAACGCCTCTTTAAACACTGCTGGGATTTTGCTAGAAATGTTAATGTTTCAAGAGATGTCAGCTTATGTGTGTTGCTGGATTGGGCTACACATGTGTATGAGCTTACAATTATTTATTTTACCATGGAAATACGCCATTTCTTTCTAATTATTTTATTGGATACTCAATTGTTGTTGTTGTTGTTATTTTTAAAGACCTTTATCATACTTTTCTGCAGTGGCTCTATAGAGTTGCATGCTAGCCAAATTAAAAATTCTAGACTTAGCTTGCTTTGGATTTTCTTTGACAGGTCAGTGCTCCAAGGATGGATATGACACTGGCTGAACTTCAGGAAATGGCATCACGCCAGCAGCAGCAAATTGAGGCTCAACAGCAAATGCTGGCTAACAAGGTGAGTTTGGAATGAGATTGTTTATAGCCAGGAACAAAGTCAGTAAGAGTCACATGAGACGGAGGGAGGGCTGGGGGTTTGGGTTTTTTTCACCTCTTACAAACAGAGGGCCCACTTTTTTTGGCTCCTTCTTTTTAAATTTGGAAGTCAACCTATGCAAATATCCAGCAGTAAAACATTAAAATAATGCCAGGGATAGAAGTGACCGTATAGCTTACTAAAAGGATAGAGCATAAAACATTAATATATTGTCATTCACCCTGCTGGCTCTGCTGCCCTATTTGTGTTCCATGTGGTGACCAGCCATTCACCAGTTTGATCATTGAACAATGCTTTTGTTTCTGGATATAATGCTGTCCTGTAATGATATCTTGCTTTCTCTTGATAGGGCTCAATGTGCGCCTGGTTTCCTGGGGCAGCTGTCTAGAAAAGGTGGCATGTATGTGATAAAAGTAACTAGGAGAATGATTTATAAAATGCTTGCTGAACAATAACAGAAAAGCTAATGAAAGCACACAGGGTGCTCCTGAATTGTTCAGGGGAAAAATACTCTGAATGCATCTGCAGAATGGTGGCCTGGATTTCATATTTGACTTAAGTGTAGTTGGTACACGCCACTCTTGAAAATACCACAGAAAATGCTGCTTTTGGTAGAGAATCATTAAATGCAAGCCCATCCTGAAGAGCGCTTAGCTGTCTGGGTGGATGAGTTTCCATGCATTTCAGAATGTGCTCTACTGGGGAAGAGGGCTGCTGTGGGTCTCTTTTCTCACTGCTCTTCCTCTTCCTGCTCTATCTCCCTCTCCTTTTGCAATCAGCTGGATTTTTCCTCCCCCTATAGGTTTAGCATCTTGTTTGGTTCCCTTGGCTTTCCATAATTATATCTCAGGGAAGTGCTTCAAACTATGGCTTTCTAATGGTTCTGCAGCATCTTCAAAGTGATACTGTGGCCTGTCAAAATAGCCAATATAACTTTATTTCTGTTTTATAGTAGGAACTGATATGAAGAAGATGCAACTATGAATGTAAGAAATCAGTCAATCAACCAAGTGATTAGAGTTTTCACTTGAAGTTTAGCAGCACAGTTAATACCTGTTCTACCCTGATTAATTTACCAAGGTAGAATGTTGCCCTCTTATCAGTTCAGCTGAGATGTGTTAAATATAAGAGAAGCCTAAACTTCCATAACTTTTGTCTGTTTCACTCACAGGTGATGGTAATAGACCATGGTCTTATAAATAACACTGTAGTCACTATATATATATATGAAACCAGAATTAAGAACGTTACATATATTTACTGTAAAGGGAGTCATAAAAGATTTAAAAAAAAAAAAGTTATGAGTTTGAGTCTGGACAGCTACTCATCAGGTGGGTGTCTGCTGCCTGTGTCTGTAGCCTTGTGGGTGTCCCACTGGAGAATTTTTCATTTAACATGTTTCTGGAACAAACCTGCTTTCCTAGACACCCTTTCAAAGAGAGGCTTTCCATTGCCTCTTCCCTGCCTTCTGAAATCAGATGCAATACTAAAAATAGATTCTGAGGGGGAAAAACATGCTTTCTTTTTAGACACAAGCTGTAATATCTATTTTTTGACATCTTCCTGTGTGGGATTGACTCTGAACTAGTGCATACACTGCAGGTGCTGCCTGGTTTTCTCCAGAAGGCAAGCTCATTTTTTGCTTTTCCTTTTTTATTCCAAGTGCACAAGAGTCCCTGTTCCTAAATATGACTGGTGACTTTTTTTTTTGAGGAAGTGTTAAGTTCTAATGTTAGTAAGCAGTGGTAATCTTGACTGTTAGTGGGTGCTTGGGAAAGTCTTAGTAGTTTTCCTACCTCTGGAACAACCTATCATCTCCAGAACTGGAAGCCATGTGTAATGGCTGGTGACTTACAGGAAGTCTCTATAGGTGGTCTGGTGGTTTCTTTTAGCTTTGAACTATAGACATCTGTACACAGAAACTGATAGTGAACCATCCTACTCTTATACTCTTGGAGGGGCAAAAGGATCCTCTCCACTGAGATGATGTCTGTTGTATAAATGGGAGCCAGATCAATGAGAAGGTTTTTCCCATGTCTTGAATTCTTCCGTCTTGTGACGGCAGTTATCATTACCAGGAAACATTACATTTCCAGAGCTTTGGTGTGCGGTGATCCTCCATCTGAAGGAGGTTCTATCAGAACTAGAAAAAGTACAGAGTGATGAAAATGATCAATAATTTATGAAATATCTTCTGTATAAAGAATGTCTAATATTTTTCAGCATGACTTATAGTTGTTTAAGATGTGATGTATGTTAGAGATCTGTAAAGTACAATCAGCATGGAGAGAAGGTAGAGAGGAAATAATCATTAGCTCTTGCAATTCAAGAGCCAAGTAGTGATTAAATGAAATTGGCAAGTGTCGTGGAACATGAATGCTAAAATTTTTCTTAGGCTTCAAAGGATTTTGAGCAATTTCATGGAAGAAAAATTTAGCAAGGGCTGTTAGACGTGGATACCACCTCTGTTTCTGTAGGTTCTTGTACTACAGAATGGTGGTACCTGGAGGATTGTATTGGGACAGCATTGGTACATGCTTGCTCTGTTCTGTCAGACTTCCCTTGACGCTCTGGGAAGTCAGGATATGGGGCTAAAGCTGGTCTGAGCTGCTGTGGCAATTTGGTTTTAAGTACCTTACTGTAACTTAATTTAATTTAAAAAAAATAAAAATAAAAAATTTCTTTGCCTTGACTGTAGGAACAGCGTCTGAAATTCCTGAAACAGCAAGATCAGCGACAGCAACAGCAAGCTGCTGAACAGGAAAAACTGAAGCGATTAAAGGAAATTGCTGAGAATCAGGAAGCCAAACTTAAGAAAGTAAGAGCACTGAAAGGTCATGTGGAGCAAAAAAGACTCAGCAATGGGAAATTAGGTGAGTTGCTGCTTGGGGAAAGTAGCCTGTGATTTTTCATGAAGGGTGCTTCTTGGAACTCCAAAATCTCTGGTAATTTCAGTGATTCAGAGGAGGTATTTACAGTGTTCCAGGAAATGTTAAGCTTAACAATTTCACATCTTGTATTTACCAAGAAAATTACTGAATGACCTAGAACAAAATATATTTTCTTACTGTATTTTAAAATACCCCATAAAGGCATTTCCACTGTGTTTTGAGCCTAGTATATCTGCTCTTTAGTTACAGTGTAGGTTGTTTCCTTACTCGAATACCTTTGTGTACTGCAGTAACTTTTTCCATCCTTGATGTTAATACCCCCCACATTTAAAGTGTTTATTTTCTTCTTGGCCTATAACAAAGCTTGGCATGATACCCATGTTGCCTGTTACGCAAGAGGTAACTTAACAGCCAGAGTGGCTGAGTATTTTCTTTTTGATTATGGAAATCAGACTAGTGTCTGGCTTGCTACAGTACTAGTTGGGTGCTTGGAGTTCAGCGTGTTGATGCAACATTAAATATTTTATTTCAGCCTTCATATCAACAGTCATTCTTCTGCCTGCCTTTTCATCCTCCCTTTATACATATTGTACAGGACTTTTCATTTCCAGCTGGACTGAAATGAAAGTCTATTGGTTTATTAAGGAAAAATATAAATACATTGTTTTATTAAGAAGCATGGTGCTTTACAGATAAAGCAAAAGTATTTTTCTATGGGGAGAATGCATTTTCTGTTTGGGTTCTGTTGCATAAAATAAACATCAATTTAAAGGAATGGAAGGATGGTAGAGTAATACAAGGTCTTGGAGCACATGTGTCTGTTTCCCTGCACCCTCCCCAGCAGGTCTGGTCTTGGTACTTGCTTGATCTCTTGCTGATTCCTTAAACACTCTTCTGTAATGCAACAGTTTTGGCAGTGGGAGCAGCTGATGACAACCATTTGTAATGGACCCTAAAAAGCCCTCTGAGTCTTTGTATAATATAACAACGTGAGTGTTCCGTCATTGCATTCCTGTGAGCTAAATTCGGAGTTTTAAATATTATAAATATGCCTTGTGGTTGAGTGAGTGTCTTCCTGCAGAATTCAGCATTAAGTGATTTTAGGCTTCTACAGATGAAATTCAGCCTGGTAATGTGGTTTTATTTGTTTCCATACTTCAGACAGTAAAAAGTGTTCTTTTTCCCCCCTCATGAGTGCTCTAAGTAGACCGAATTTACATCATCTTCCTAGTGTGTTTGCTTTTACAAATGCTTGAAGGAAGAGCTGGTTTGACGGGGACCATGAGTTTGCAGCAGTTGGCCGCAGCCTGTGTGCAGCACTGCTCCGGAGGCCGGCAGGGCGCTCTCTGTCCCCTTAACTGCTGCCTTGGAAGCAGCCCACGCTCGGCTGTTTCTCAGGGCAGCTATTGTGCTCTCTCATCCTCTCCAGTGGAGGAGATTGAACAGATGAACAGCCTGTTCCAGCAAAAGCAGCGCGAGCTGGTGCTGGCGGTGTCAAAGGTAGAGGAACTCACCAGGCAACTGGAGATGCTGAAGAATGGCCGAATTGATGGTTACCATGACAACCAGTCAGCTGTAGCTGAGCTCGACCGCCTGTACAAGGAGCTGCAGGTGAGGCAAAGCTGGCTTGTGAACCACAACTCTAAGGGCCAAAAGTCGGTTGGGTCGTTTCTTGCCTCGTTGGAAAGAAATCCCATTGCTCCTGTTCCTAAGAGAGCTGAGTGGCTGCCTGCATGCTGAGGATGAAGGGTTAGTTGTACTGGGTTCAAGGTAAACAGGGGAAGGAGCACGCAGTGTATATACCTTTCCTTTCTGCAAAATTTGGAGACTAACCAACGCTTTTGTCAGAGAAAATAATCTGAGTTTGCGAGTGTGACTTGACTTTTTAGAAGGCTTTTCTCTTTGTAACTGTTTCCTGTCCCCAGGCCTGAAAGTTAATTTGTTTTGATTTTTGTTGTCTTCCCCTCCTTCCCCCCCACCCTGGCTTTGTGAATTTATTCAGTTGAGGAACAAACTGAACCAGGAGCAGAATGCCAAGCTGCAGCAACAGAGGGAGTGTTTGAACAAGCGCAACTCGGAGGTGGCAGTCATGGATAAGCGTGTTAATGAGCTGCGAGAGCGCTTGTGGAAGAAAAAGGCAGCTCTGCAACAGAAAGAGAATGTACCAGTAAGTATGGGATATTTAATAACAAAAAAATGAATTTCATTTGTGGCCCATACAGTCTGAAGTAAAAACTTGCTTGTGGGGAAGGCTGTTTGGATGCTAGACTTGTTGTTTTTATCCGTATGTGGTGAAAGTCTTGTGTTATTAAAGTACTTTTCATGCTACATTGTGTTAACCTACTTACTCTTTATAGACAAGAACTCTTCTTATGCTGTTGTGGATTTTTTTTTAGATAACTTTTTTTGTGCTATTACTACCCATGTTTATATCTCAAGATCTTTTAAAAAGCATTTTTAATATTGGAATATCATTTTCTATTTGTTTTATCCTTTTTGACTTCCACTTCAAACTCTGATGGATGGATACTGCAAAATAACATTCTTCAAATTTTCTTTTTTTTTTTCGCAAAGGTTTCTTCAGATGGGAATTTACCCCAGCCAGTGGCTTCTGCTCCAAGTCGAGTGGCAGCAGTAGGTCCTTATATCCAGTCCTCTACTATGCCACGTATTGCTTCCAGACCTGAACTTTTGGTGAAACCAGCATTTTCAGATGGGACACAAGCTTTGCAGGTACCAGATGGTCCACTAAAAACACAAACTCTGCCTAACATGAGAGCTGGGAGCAGTTCACAAGCTAAAGCTCCTGCAGGTAATAGCTTACAATTAATATTTCTTCTCCAAAAATGTTTTGTTTTCTTATCTACCACCTCTGTCTGTCTTTTTTCTTTTTTTTTTTTTTAAAGGAAATTATTATTTGAGATATCAGTCTTACTACTTGCACTTTCCTGCCCCAGTGAATATATTTTATAAGCACTGAGGTTATACTATTCAATGTGTTATAAATTAAGTAATCTTTTAGTGAGGAATCTGTGGTGGTATATGTAGAAGGATCTTTCTGTAAACTAGTGATTTATTTATTTTAAAATACTCCTAAAAACTATACAACAGTGTTTGAGTTTCTAGAGGCAATTTTAGGACATACATGGTAACCATGTGGTGCCTGGACTTAAATCTAGCAAAGCCAAGTTTTCTGATCACGTATTTTGGAAATGACACATGCAAAGGATTAATCAACATCACAAGAAATATGATAAAGGAGGCAGTTGATTGTAGCATGGAAATAGCAATAAACTTGCTGCCATGTTGATGGCATAGGAATATAGAGACACAGAAGTCCAATACCTGACATAAGGCTTGGCCTCTCCTGCTAGGAATGTTAATGGCCTGGCTTCTCTCTGTGGCTTTCTTCTATGAGATACAGCTCAGCTCTGTGAGAGTAGAAGTCTGGAGAAACTGGAGAGTTGCAAATATCTCTTCTGTGCTATCCTGGGAGGAGAAGACTTGCTTTTCCACTGGGAGATAAGAGAAACTCTGATCTTCACAAAAGGAAAAAATGGAGGCTGAGCTTATAGAATAGTTCTGTGGTTTTTTTTCATCTTCGTCCCTCCATCTCCAGTTCTGGCAGATATTATTAAAGTAGCCATGACACAAAACCAGTCCAAGTATCTCTTGCTGTTCTGGAGAATGGGGAACTGTCTCATTTTATCTATCTGGTTTGCAGATTCTGAAACTGCTGGAATTTTAACTCCAGTCCATACAAAACTTGAATTTTTGCTATAGGAATATGTGGTGGTGTGCTATTTGAACTAAAACGTCACTCCCTATTTTTTAGTATTTGGGCAAAACAGCTGCTTTCCTAGAGATAGTATCCAATACTTTGTCAGAATGAAACTTTTCTCCTGCTGCTTATCATTACTATTTGAATTTTATATCACTTACTGTACTAGATAATTTAGAATTTAGTAGAGAAAATTTGGTGAAATATTTAAACTAATAGCAAATTGCAAACACTTTCTTAGTTATTTTTGAAGCAGACTGGATACTTACTCCAGTGAATGTAAAGATCAGCTTTAATGCAGTGCCTATATACACATTGAACATACAGATGATTTTTCTGCTGTTTTGGCTGTCACTGGCAGGACCTATTTATGCGTTAAAGCATCATGTTTTTCTTTGCACAGTATCTCTTTCTCATCCCTTCTTACCATCCTGTCACTTTTGACTTACTGTGAATATTCAAGGAAAATCTCTTACTAACTGGAAAGAAGGCAGTCTGGAGAGGTTTCTCGTCTGAATGCTGTAAGTGCAGACATTTGCTAGGACAGATAGTTTTGCTGCTGCTTTGATAGTTGTTTCTGAGCTTGGTTTTACATTCTTTTTTTTTTTTTTTAAACAAACAAATGAGCAAAAATCTAAAGTGATAGGATTTATAGCAACTAACCTGTATATGATACAGGTTGTACTCTGTCTAGACCTGACGCTCACAAAAAAACCCTGCCTGTAATAAATAAGTCAAAAACATTATTTTAGCTTAATCTGTTCCACTTGTTCTCTCCTAGGTTCCGTGGTCCCCAGTGCAAAACCTTCCCCATCTGCCACTGACTGGAGCAGTTCAAATGCAGACAATCATATTAGTCAAGGATCAGCTTTGACTTCAGGAAAAGGAATTGTGACTAATGAAGGACAAGGTGTGTTCTTATGTGCTTGGCTAATGTTAAAATACAGAGAATCTAGCTGATGATATCTGTTTCTTCTAAATGGTTCAGTAAATATGTAGAATTCATTTGAGAGCACAAAAAACCCCAAAGAATGTTGCCATATAAGCTTTAGTATGGCATTGCAGGGATTTTAAAAAAAAAAATAATTAAAAATCATTTCAGGTGGTGAAGGAGATACTAATGTCTTTATATATACTCCTGTTCAATTTGCAAGATAGAGCATTTGGCTGGCCCTTAGCACAGGGGCAGGATGGATACAAAAAGCATCCCTTGCATATACTGTCTTGAATATTGCACAGAACAGGACTCTTATTCCTACAGTTGTGTTGTACCTTTTAAAAGTTTTCCTCTCTCTCTGATGACAGGTGAAGGAGAAACTTTTTTACGAGACAAAGAGAAGAAAGTTCGTCCATTCTCAATGTTTGATTCTGTGGACCAGTCTACTGGGCTGGGCACACTCAGAAAGAACCAGAGCAGCGAAGATCTCCTGCGAGAAGCACAGGTATGCAGGGAACTCGAACTACTGCGTTCCATCTGATAGTGATTACTATATAGCTTTTCAAATATTGCTGTCAGGAAGCTCTTTTAAAAGTACCTACGTCTGCTTTGAAAAGACTACTTCCAAGGAAAAAGTCTTTTAGGCTTTTAATGGCAGTTGGTAACTCAAAATGGTTCCCTACAGTCACTGTGGTGAAAATCTACATTTTGACTGAATACATAAAAATGGCTGTGTTACTTGAACTACTGTGTATGCGTAATTTTTTTTTTTCCCTCCTAAAGATTATATGCCCAGAGGCATTTGCATGGGGTTTTTAAAGTCATTTACACACTTGTTTAACTGTTTAATGCAGCAGTGTCCTTCAGATGTTTGATTGCAGCAAGACTTCCCATTTAAATCTTGGCACGAGGGCATGATTTGATTTGGTAGGGGTGAAATAACATAGAAGAACTGGGAATGACAAAGTGTACTGAAAAACAAGTTTCTTGCCTACAGATGCTACTAAGTGCTTCTGCTATCTCTGGAGAAATTCCTGTATCCTGCCATTGCTTGATGTTTTAAACGTAACTGCTACAGAAAGAATTGAAGAGAATGGGTTCAAAGTGTAAACAACTATGATGATAAAATGTTTCAAGAAGTCTCTTCATGTTTCCAATGATATTGTAAACAGCATTGCAGCAACAGTAGAAGTGCTAGATACTGTGTCAGTCTTTGAGGCTCTTTGGTCCTTCACAGCAGGACTCCTAAAACAGGTTTTGCTGTTTAATCTTAATAAACCTTTTTTGTCTTTCAGACAGCCAATAAAAATGTCACAAAGGTACCACCACCTGTCCCCACTAAACCAAAGCAGATAAACTTGCCTTACTTTGGTCAAGCTGGTCATCTGCAACCTTCTGATACTAAGCTGGATGGAAACCTGCAGAAACTGCCTTTGGCTATTGTAACTATGGGGAACAAACAAAAACCAGTGGTACAACAGCCTTCCCATCCTTCTCAGCAGATACAGCAAAGAATTTCTGTACCTCCTGCGGGTTCTTCCTCTAGCCAGGACCAAATTCTTCCCTCCTCCAAACAGGAGAGTCCCCCAGCAGCAGCCGTGAGACCTTTTACCCCTCAGCCGTCCAAAGAGACCTCACTCCCACCATTTCGAAAGCCTCAAACTGTGGCTGCAAGTTCAATTTATAGCATGTACACGCAACAGCAGACTCCTGGGAAGAACTTCCAGCAGGCAGTGCAGAGTGCTTTGACAAGGGCACAGACCAGAGGACCGCACTTCCCAAGTGGTAAGCGTGTGGCGTTGTACCTGTCTTCTGTCTTCATATACCTCCGATAGATGTACTTTCCACCTGGTCTGTGGGTATAAAGCTGTTCCTCAGGGGAATTGAGCCGATTAGTGCAGCTGTGA
This sequence comes from Burhinus bistriatus, assembly GCA_013397275.1. Taxonomy (NCBI): domain Eukaryota; kingdom Metazoa; phylum Chordata; class Aves; order Charadriiformes; family Burhinidae; genus Burhinus; species Burhinus bistriatus. The sequence continues at coordinate 123,595 of VYXH01005302.1, forward strand.
GAATCTTAGATGGATCTTACCTGCTGTATGAGTGTTAACAAAAAGTGCAGAACATGTCTTGTGTTTGCAAGATAACGAACAGTAAACCTGGTTACCAGATTAATTCTGTTCAGTTGATTGTATTATTCTGCTTCTTTGCCCTACGTATGTCAATCAGGTGGTGTGTTCTTTTTTTAGGTTTGATCAAACATTCACACTTATTTTCCCCCACCCCACCCCTCTCTGAACTCCTCCGCAGTGTATGGCAAGCCTGTGATGGCAGGAGCTGGTGTACAGAATCAGTTGCCACAGACAGAGAACGTCTACTCAAACCTCCAAGGCAAGCCAGGCAGTCCGGAACCTGAGATGGAAACAACAGCCTCTGCTCATGAGAATCACGAAACGGAGCGAATACCCCGTCCCCTTAGCCCAACTAAATTGCTGCCTTTCTTATCCAATCCGTATCGCAACCAGAGTGATGCTGATCTGGAAGCACTACGGAAAAAGCTGTCCAATGCACCCAGACCACTGAAGAAACGTAGCTCCATTACTGAGCCAGAAGGACCTAATGGCCCCAACATTCAGAAGCTGTTGTATCAGAGAACCACTCTGGCTGCAATGGAGACTATCTCAGCTCCATCGCATCCCTCCAAACAGACGGCATCAGCTACCAGTCCTGAAAGCCCAGCAGAAATCTCAAATCCTTATCTAAGTGCAGAATTGGAAAAAGAAACAGCTGCTTCTATGCCAGAACCAGCCATTGCTGAGGAAGCAGAAAACACACCAGCAGATCAGAGTGAAGCTGTTCTTCCCTCCATAGCTTTGGACACTGTACCTGAGGGAGTATCAGATGGTGATGAACTCACGCAGCCAAAAATGGAAGAACCAAGCCTAGAAGCTTCACTGCCACTGGAGGTGTACATGGAGGAATATCCTCCATACCCACCACCTCCCTATCCGTCAGGGGAACCAGAGAGTCTGGGAGAGGACTCATTCAATATGAGGCCTCCTGAAGTTACTGGACAGTTTTCCTTGCCTCCTGTAAGTATTAGTTAGCCTACAACTGGGGTGCCCTGTCAGTAAGTTATCTCAAGCTCTGCCATAAATCCTGTGCATTGTATTGTAGAGCTTAAGCAGATCTGGGAGAACAGTTACACAAATAGTCTAGAAGTCTCTCTGTGGGTATCTGTTCTATTTGTGCGATGCTCTTATCTCCAGAGTGAATGACAGTAATGAAAAGTCTCTGTTGTCTCTAGAATTAATGACATGATGAAAAGTTTAAAATGGAATTTGATATACAAACAGTAAAACTCTTCTGGGCTGTAAAGAACATTCTTTATAGAAGTCTGCCTACTGCATCCAAACTATACTTCCTTCTTAAGAAAAATTGAAGTTAATTTTTTTTGAGGCATGGTTACAGATTTCACAAACACTTCCCGCTATTGCTGATAGGAAATGGAAACTAACCATCTTAATCCCAGATTGCATTTGTTTATCTGAAAGTGCCTTGCTTGAAAAATATGGAGAAACAGACTTCTTTAGCTTCTGCTTTAAAAACTCATTTGTAGACATCAACTGATTGCATTTCTTCTACTGAAATGTTTTCTGAATTTTTCTTTAGAACCTGATTTAACAGCAGTCAGTTCTTAAGTTGCATCAAAATGGAGTCTCTTTGGGCTAAGGGTCGGCAGCATTTTACTATCTTGTTTATTTTGGAAGTTTGTATCTTCGTGTGTGGTATGGTGTTATCTCACTGTTGTAGAACAGAAATGTCTATTGCTTTCAGTTCCTCAAAGTTTCTTTTAAAACCTATCATGAATAGAATTTTAATAACTGTTTTTTCTTCCATTGCTTTAGTGCAGAGGAGAATTTAAAGGCTTTAAATGTGCTTTTTAACCTTGTAATTTCTGCCTGGAATAGTCATTGCGTGTTTTCATGCTTTAAAGACTTTGTCTTTGCTCCCTTTTACTAGGAAATTCGAGCAGTAGGGTTTCCTAAATTGTAAGAACTCGTTTCTGGTTGGTTTTTTAATAATTCTGCGATGATGAGAATAAACCGGCCCAACTTCTTAATTTCATATTTAAATACTTGGATTGTGCTGACACGCTCTTTAAAAAGCCTGTACTTTTGATATTATGTATAAATCAACAGGCAAAAGAGTATTTTCTGGGAATCTCTTCTTATGTATCTTATCTTTACGTGTTTGCTCTTGCAAAACATGAGTCATTTCTATTCATCTTTGCTTGGACATCTGTCAGAAATTTACATACCCTTATGAATAGTGTTTATTGCTGCTGCACAGCCAGCTGGGGAGAGCGCTGAGCTAATGTGTGCGTATTCTCTTAAAGGAAAGCGTACAAACTCAGCTATAGAAATACTTGGTTTCCAGTGTCACTGGGAGCATGTAAAGCGTTTCTACATTTGGTCCTATATTCTTTCCAAAACCATTTTCCATAACTGTTTATATTCCTGTTAACCTCTGCTAAATTTAGGAAAATGTTAGGAACTTAACATTGGCACTTAAAAAGTAGTGTGCTTCATGTTGGGGAACTGGAAGAAAATAGTCTAAATTTCGTATTAAAACACTGCCTTAATTGGTTGTTTTTGCTTTCATTCCCAAATAAGCAATTCTATATTCTTGTTCTTCCCAGGAAAAAAAATGCCTGTAACTTGTGTTACCTCTTCACAGGGGAAGAGGACGAACTTGCGCAAAACTGGCTCTGAGAGAATTGGGCATGGAATGAGAGTGAAATTCAATCCCCTCGCCTTGCTTCTGGATTCATCTTTGGAGGGGGAGTTTGACCTCGTGCAGAGAATAATTTATGAGGTACAAACACTAACTTGAAAGAGAAGGAATAGCAATCCTGGTTCAAACTGGCAAGTTGCAGCCTTTCTGGACTGGAGAAGCTAAAATAATAGTGCACAACCTAGATCTGCCCTTGAGGAGATAAGTCCTAACAGGACATGGCCACTTGGAACCTGATTTTAAGTGTATTAAATCCACACTGGGTATTTCGCATCATGACTATAAATTTGCAGGACATTTTCCTCATTTCTCATGTATTGTTTCATACCCTATCTGGCATGTTATCATGTTAATTTGATAAGCAAAATCTACATGAATTTTGCTTACAGTTAAATGGGCAAATAGCAGAAATTTCTTATAAATGCTTTTACTAAGTTATCAGTATACTGTTTCTCTGAACCACTTTAGGTTCTTGCTGTTAAAAGGAAGCTGCAAGCTTATATGTGAGTCTTCTTGTGAGATTGGTTACTGCTGTAGTTTTCTGCCTGTTGCTCATGTCCTTCATAGAAATACGGCTCAAAATCGTATTTCGGAATAAGACAACTCATTTTTATATGTGAAGAGATGTTTATTGTAGAGAGTTTCATCAGAATGTGAATGGCTCCTTTTCTGGTTGAATAGGTTGAAGATCCTAGCATGCCCAATGATGAAGGGATTACTGCACTGCACAATGCCGTGTGTGCTGGACACACAGAAATCGTGAAGTTCCTGGTGCAATTTGGCGTGAACGTGAATGCTGCAGATAGTGATGGATGGTAAGGCTTTCTTTAGGTGGTATCTTACAGATGCTCTTCACAACAGCTGCAGCCTGGGGGCTGCTCTAGGTCCCTCAGAAGGTCACTGAATTTGCTCCTGTAGAGCTGGCAATGACTTTTCCACAGTAGACCAACAGCAGTTCTCTATGGGGCATCATGTGAGAATGCGCAGAGGAGGAAATAGGCAAATTATTTTAATATTCTCTATATGGAAAAAGTCTGTCTGAGGCTCGACAGGGTGGATACAGTTGTCAGAAAATTGATCTCTTTCTTTGAGATAGCGAAAACAGCTTATGCATTATGCGCTGTTTGCTGAAATTCGCAGTGTCCTGCCTGTGAAACAACCTGTAGCTTACACATGCTCTGGGCAGAATCTAGCCCTGCAAACTATCCTCAGTTCTTTGTCCAGTACTTGGACAACTTAAAATCAAAACAAAGCAGAAAACCACAACCTACAAACTAGGCTTGTAACTGATAATGGGTTACAAATCCTTCTTAGGTAGCTAGGGAGCTTATTTATAAAAGGCTTGGGGAAGGGGGCGGTGATTTCACTATTATTTCTGCCTGTAACAGAAGTGTGTAAGGGCCAAGACTGAAGAAAGATACTTGTTGTCCCTCAGCCTCAGTAGTTATCCCAATTACCTGCACTCGTCACCAAGTCTATTATCTAGATTGTAAGAGGCATGATGTCAGGAGGATTTCTGAGGTTTTTCTAATATGGATTTAATTTTTATTGTTTTAATCGATGTTCTTAAAATGTTAATGGATTATAAAAAGGTAATGTAACTAGAGATTCATATGGAAATCCAGCTTTAGGGCTCGAGCAGCTCTTGGTAACGCCCATTATCTGTGAAAAGATCTGCTTTTGGCATCCTGGGTGTTAAGTGCTTCTGGTGGGCAGCCTTCAGCATCACAATACTGATTGCTGGAGGACGCGCACAAAAGTGGTTTGCCCCTAGGAGTCTGTAAGCACAGCTATGAGCAGTAACAGTAACGTGTCATCTTTTTCTTCTTGGCTTGCAGGACCCCATTACACTGTGCAGCATCTTGCAACAATGTGCAGGTGTGCAAGTTCCTGGTGGAGTCAGGTGCAGCTGTATTTGCGATGACCTACAGTGACATGCAAACAGCTGCAGACAAGTGTGAGGAAATGGAGGAAGGCTACACACAGTGCTCCCAGTTCTTATATGGTAGGTGATGACAGCTGAGTTCTGGAGCGTGCTAGGCACTCACCTGGCACTTCTTGGTATGTTTTTGGATGAGGAGTGGTAAGTTGTGTGCTTAGGTTGCGTGCCCATGCCTCGAGTTTCTCTTGGAAAGAGAGATTTTTAGCCAGCTTCTTGTCACAGAATGAGGTCCATCGAGACTAACTTTATAATGTTGAACCTATAGAGAAGATGTGAGTAACAAAACATTCCCCTAGATTGAAAACCTTGAAATGAGTGAAAAGTGTGCATTGATGAATACATTAGTGTGAGGTGATAATTAGATGAATCTTAGCACATAAGTACATTTTTTTTTTACATAAAACCAAAAGTGGTATGGATATCTCGGTGGGCAGTTCGTATCTGCTACCTAGTGTCTTTAAATGAGGAATATTTCCTCATATGCACTTCAGAACCAAGAAGGGTATTGCTGAGTTTCTGCCTTAATGGAGGTTAGTCAGCACTGAATTTAACTTTATCTTTCTGGCCGCCACCTTCTCTTGCATTTAAAAAGAAATCCCATGTTAAATTTAGATTTTATTCAAATAGTAAGACTACCGGGAAACTGTCTTTTTAACAGAGAGGATGAATTGTCCCTAGGGTGTGATGAGTATTAGTCAATGAGGTTTTAAATTACTATATGTTTTGTATATAATGAGGTTTTAAGTTACTCTTCTGTATGTTTTATATGTAGTTCTTGTCTCCTAGGCACCTACCAGCCGAAATGTCATCTATCTGTAAGGTTAGAGTAATAGCAATGTAATACAGAGTAAAAAGCTGTAATAGGGCCTTTCTGGTTTTGTAGAACATGTGAGATCTGAGTTTCTATAAGCTGCTCAGCCAGCATGTTTCAAAACAGTCTGTCCAGCTGTCCTTACTAAGCTTGAAAACTGTATCTCTTGGTGCCAAATATATAGTTTTCCCTATGAAGGGAGGAAGCCTATTTAACTAGTGTCAAAATCTGTGGGCTAAGCAAAATTCCATTTGGTTTTGTATCCAGACTCCAATGGTGGTCATCAACAGCAAATGCCCAAGGAAGATTGTAGGACTAGATTAAAACTAATACTTATTGTCCAATATTTCTTACTGGTTTTAACTCTGATATGAGTTAACAGTTGGTACCTTTGTGTAGAATAGATCTTGCGAGATTTCTTTCAGGAATTTGTCTAATTCTTAAAATTCAGGTAAACAGCTCACAAGATCCTGTGGGAAGGAGATCCATGGCTTTATTATATACAGCATGAAGAAACACATTCTTTTTGTTTGTGGGGTTTTTTGGACCCACCATCTGGTGATCTCACTTGATACTCTGTTTTTTGTTGGGTTTGGGATTTTTTTTTGTGTGTGTGTTACGAGATACTTCCCAATGGGTCCTGAAAGGTCTGTAAGCTTATTGCTAGCTTTTCCAAATTGAAGCCACTGAAAGTAAGGTATGTCTTCATACACTGGCTGTTCAGCTATCAAGTTTCGATATTGTTCTGTTAATAATTAATTAAGGAATTAATCCTATTGCTAAGACTGTTTCTAGTTGCCTATAATTAAACCAAGAAATTCATTCACTGGCTAAATCTATTTTTTGCTGTAAGAGAAGTTTGGGGACGTGTATCTGTCTGTTTCCAGAACAGATACTGCATTAAAACCTGTCAGGTGAGAAACCTTGCTGTAATTCATTGATTCACCTAATCCCTTTTTGTTGTAAATGATGCACAATATTGAATATCATCAACAAGTACAGGAAACCGCTAGTCCTTCAGCATTGGTTAAATGACAAGTCTGATGCTGCTTAAGTATGTCATTTTTCACTTTCTAAGTTTTAATGCTTGTGCTGTCTGTAAGAGCATGTTTGCGCTGCTACCCTGGTGTGACTACTAACACTTTTTTAGAAGACGAGATCCGTTGTGCAAGTCTTCTCTTTGTCTGCTTTGATGTTTAGTGCTCAGTCGTACCTTTCACACGGGTACAGAGGATAGCTTCTGCCAAACCTTTAATTATACCAAATGCAAAGTAAGGGAAGAGTTTCTCTGAGCAGAACTAAGCATGTATTGGAAGTAACTTAATTTTACATGAGCAGAAATAAAGAAAATGGGAAATGACAAGTTTTGTGATATGATGTGCAATGTACTTTTTGCTTCTGGCAATACCAATGTGAAACAAAAAACCCAGTAGGATTCAATATTTCAAAATGGAATAATTACCTAGGAGAAAATATATACCACAGTTGGTTAAGATACCTTCTCTAGTTTGCTGCTTAGAAGCTGAGGAATGTGTACAGAAAGAATAGTATTTAATCTTTGGCTACAGCTGTAAAATGAGGAAGTTCTAAACATCTGCAAGGTGTGTGCATGTACTCCAAAACACCTTGGCCCAGAAGCAATTTAACAGAACTGTGTTTCTGAAGTCAGTGTTTAAAAAAAATAATTAAAATAATGGCAGAAATTAAGAACTGCTGAGATAAGTATTTGAGGTAACTGAAAGCTGGCGGGTAGCAGACAAATCTTTCAGATATAGGTCTGAGATGCAACTTGTTTTAAAGTTCTGAAATAATGTGGCATGGGTGACAAATGACACCTCAAGCATCAAAATGATAATAGTGGTCAACATAAGCAGGTATTGCTATTTCCCTTTGACAGAGAGATTACTGATGAACTAAGAGTACACACAAGTGTTTCTTGCTCATAATTTAAATGTAGGAAGTGTGAACACTAGCATGAAAATATAACCTTTTATCAATCAGTGCTCCTCTCCCCGTTTACCTCATATTTTTTGAACACATGTAAGGAAGGAATCTGTCTGCTGGGTGCAAGGGCTAACTTCACAATGCCACCTGTTCCAGGACTGACTTTCAGTAGGCTGATGACAACAACGTACTAAGTGTGATAGGAATCAAGGTTGGTTTTTCTTTTTTTTTTTTTTTTCCCTGGACTTCTCCAGTAAGCTTACAGCAGCCTTTCCAACTGTTGTCTTGTTTTGCTTTGTTTTGTTTTGTTTTAAAAAAAAACAAAAACAAAAAACAACAACAAAAAAACCCCCAAACCAAAACATTTTTATTGAGCTGCACTATGTTTTTAATGTTGCAGGAGTCCAGGAGAAAATGGGCATAATGAACAAAGGAGTGATTTATGGACTCTGGGATTATGAGGCTCAGAATGACGATGAGCTCTCAATGAAAGAAGGAGACTGTATGACAATCCTGCGCCGGGAAGATGAAGATGAAATTGAGTGGTGGTGGGCACGGCTGAATGACAAGGAAGGCTATGTTCCCCGCAACCTGCTAGGGGTGAGTCCTTGATCTTTCCAGAGTCAAAAAACCCCACCCCACTGTGTGGAGTATACACAGCGTTATTCTCGCCCATCTAGGTTAGGTGCCGTTTCAAAAGTCAAGAGGAAAGAGTTGATGTCCTCCATTTATTCATGTGGGGAGTTGAATACCTTGGCCGAGTGGGTTAACACCCTCTGTTTAGATACCTAACACAGATTATATTAATGGGTGCATAAAAGAACATGTATCACCACCCTGCTATACATAGCAGGTTCTAATACTAACCTTGTCTCACCATCGTGGGGCGGGGGGGGGGAAAAGCTTTTATCTGAACACGACATGTGCATAAGGTTTTACTGAGCATGTGAACAGAACTGGGTTTCTCCTCTTTTAGAAAGTGATACACTAGCACAAAGGGCCTTAAGAACTGAAACTTGTATGGAATGAGTCACAAATCCTTCCCTGTCTGGGTGTACACGGTGCACCTTTTGATCTGAGATAGTTTCATAGATAGTTTTAGGACAAACACTGCAAAATTCTATGGTTATCTTTTTTTCTAGTGTTGAAAAAGAGATCACATTGCCAAATAAATGCAGATCTTTGTTTTCTCCTACGCTCTTTAAGTCAAAGGCCTTAAATTAAGGGTGTCTCCTCATCTTCTGTATTACCTCTTTCATTAAAAGCAACTGTGTACAAATAGTAAATACTTTCAATTATGTCCCTGTACTTCTCCTCATGGCTGAGTTGCTAGAAAACTATAGCAGATGGACACGTATAAAAATTCCATTAAGCTTTTTTCTACATACCCAGTTGCCCTGCTGGTGCAGATGAGAGGTTCTGCCAGTGCTAAAGATTAACTGCTGTGATTTTTAGCTGATTGATGTATGCTGCTTAAAAGAGGCTGAACCTCCTTCCTCATGCAGATAATCCTTAAACTGGTTAGATTTTGCAGAGCGACTATATCTAACGCAAAATCAGTTTTCATTTCTGTATTGCTTTCAGGTCAGGCCTACTCACAATGTCCTGTAAAATTCTCCCTAACGTAGTACTTCTGCTCAGTTTTTTCCCTTCCAAATGTAGGGATTTCTAAATTGAGACCAGCCATCAGCTCTGCACAACAAGGGCAAGAAAGGTCAGAAATGGCTTTTTTTTTTTTTCGTGCCCCAGGGTGAATTGTGCACATGCTACTTCTTCATAAGCTTGTGCACTCAGCCTGAGCGCAGGTGTGTAAGAACACAAGGAGCATCTGTACTTCTGTAATAAAAAGCACAAGGCAGCACAGCTTAGACTGGAGATCACGACTCATCCTTCTAAGCATAACAGAATCTGAACAGAACCTTTGGGGAAAACTACCCAAGCCCAGTATTAACTGTTACACTCTTGTGTCTGTTCAGTTGTGCTAGTACTGCTACCAAAGGATTCTGTGGTTATTTTCAAAAGCAATTACTGGACTCTTAATATAGCAGCTGAAATCTAGACTAAGATATTCAGCACAGAGGAAAATGTTTGGTGGTTTCATACATCCTTATATTAAGTTGTATTTTTATCAGAGCTACTTTATCCTTTTGCAGTTAGGTGCACTGAGTAAAAAAAAAGAAAAAAAGATGAAATTATCTGCATCAATACTCTACCCTTCTTAGTGACTCAATAGCTCCCTAAGCTGAGAGAGAGCTCTAAAACTGAATGCAAGTAGGATAGTACTGTCAAAATACTGACGTCTTCATACCAAATGAAATCTTTTGAACGCTATCAGGTGTTATGCTACTGTGACTGACTGACTGACTTCATCTCTTATAGTGGTGAAGTCATAGCAGGCTGAGACAAACCTTGTGGGGGAAGTTGTTGGTCTTCTCTTAATCATTAGCTGACCATGCAAAAGAAGAAAGCCAGAGTCTGGCTGAAAAGCGAAGAGGGCATCTTTAAAGAGAACTTTAGCTGAAAAACTCCAGGATGCAATGTAGACATGCGTTGCTGTTTAGAGCACGGAGGATTCATCTTTCCTAATTGTATGAAGTGTATCCTTCTATTTTTATAGGCCAGTAGTGATGCTTTGCAGAACAGTAGGTGTTCCCAAAGCCCTTTGCAAGTGGGAGCCGAGAACTTCTCAAGCATCTCGGCATTGTTGCGTGCTATGTTAAGCTATGCCCCTTCAATTGTCATCCTGCATCTGAGGCAGACTCTGTACCTCTGTGTGCGTAGCCAGAATGTGTGAATGGCACATAGCTCAAGGGCCAGAGGGTGGCAGCTCCTGATTTACTGCTGGGCAGTTAAATGAATTTAACTGGCCACCCGCTATCCACTAACTAAAGCACAGCTCCTACAGTTCCATGGTCCTTATGCAGCCAGATGTTTCCAGCTTGCCCAAAGCTATAGATCTGTAAAGGCTGATAGGCATTGAGAGAGAGAAAGCAAAACGGACTTTAATACCTCTCTCTTTCCTTTATAAAACATGGAAAAATCCCATAGTTCGCTAAACACAAGTGTGTCTCTTGACTTACAAAGCTACATGCTTTTCCTAGCCCACCCAGCTGGGTAGAGCTGAAGGTACTGAATTATGTGCTTTACAATGCCTTCCTTTTGCACTGTCATGGTTAGTGTTTTTTAAACTCTTAAGAATGCTAAATTTATATTTGTTAGTGCTCTGGGTGTTTTTTATAACCATGCTTTTGCTACTAGAGATTACATTAGAATTGTAGCACCAAAGAGAGTGTTTTCTTCCTTACTTTTTTTAAAAAACAAAACCTTTTAAAGCACTAAAATTTTAAATCTCATTTCTGTTTTGCCCTCAGCTGTATCCAAGGATTAAACCTAGACAAAGAAGCTTGGCATGAAATAGTACAGAAGCCAGATTCTTGAAGTACTAATCATGGATGACTTACAAAAAAAATATTCATTCTCCGTTGGTTCCAATATCATGAGACTTATTTCAATGACAATGTAATTTGAAAGCTATGAAGAATGTGCTTTGAAAACAAATGAAGGATTGATGCATTAGCAAATGGATGAGGGCATTCTACAAGATGAAATAATGCTTACAAGCAAATGAAATTCTGCTGCCTTTGGTCTAAGCAAGCCATTACGTTCAAGTACCCACTCTGATTTCTTCAAACATGGCAGAAAAAATTTCTCAATTTTCTGCATTAAATCCAAGGACCTTTTCAATTTACCATTGAAGGAATCATCATGAAACAGACAATTTGGCCTTGTCCAAATTTATCCCAAGGCTTTTTCCAGATGGGAGAAACTAAAATAAATTATGTGCACAGCACCCAAATGCCTATTGCTGGAAGCAGAATGTTTGTTTAAAGAAGCTAAACCGAAGCACATCTGAACAGTGACAACCACATGACCAATCCATTAAGCAATAACTTTTAAAAATGCTGTAGCATCTTAGGAATTCTATGTATCCAAAATACTATGTGCTGTAACAGACAATGTAGTTTTAGATTCCTCTTTTTACAAAGAGCCTCATGTATTTATTGTATTTTGTACTTTGAAAACTAAGTGTAGCAACTTTCTGTAGTCCTTGACAACTTACTTGTTTTTACTTGACTGTGATACCATTAAACTTTTGTCTCCTCTTAAGCTTTAACTTTGGGTATTTTAGTGTCAAGTTTTTATTAGACCATCTGAAAATGTTAACCGTAAGACACACTGCTGTTCTACATTTTGCTAATATTCATCCACTTCCTGTATTAAATTGAAGCCCTCCTCCCCAGTTTGTTCAAGACAGCCTTTCTGCACTTAAAATTAAGCCAAATCTGTTAGCTTTTACGGTTAACAAAGGTTATATGCAACTAAGGGACATCCTTAGAAAAAAACACTTGGTGCAAGTATTTTCCATGGGAAAGGCTTTGTTTGGAACTGTCCTTTATATCTACATATTTGGGAATAATGATTTGATAATGAACACTATTAAATAGAGAGGATCAAATTATTCCTTAAGGGTATTTATGAAGTGCCTCACCCTTCAGGCTCATGTTTTCCTACTAGATGAGTCCTTACTGCTTTCTGAAAAGGTGCCCATAAATGTAAGAAATGATGCACATCCCCGTAGTGTCTGTCAGTGCCTGGTCAGCTCCAGAATGCTGTTTTTCCCCTTTAAAAGGCAACATACTCTGTTCCTGACAATGAAAGCTCTACGTATACTCTGTGATGATCTGTCTCTAAGAAAAAATGTGCTTATTGACAGAAGGAATAACAGTCTTGCAAACTTTATTTCTATTGTTTTTATTTAAATACTTTCTTGTATTTCAAAGGAAGATAAATAAGATCCAGGAAATCAAGTTTCCACCTGAGAGTGTGGGCTTTCTCTTCCAAGAGTCTGGTTGTCACAGCCTCCTGCTACAGGCACATCAAGGGTCAGGATGGAAAGACTTGTCTTCAGTTTGGTCAAACGTACTCGCTACTCAAAGTCTTCAAAAAAAATACTTAACCAGAACAATGCTAGTGCCTGACAGAAAGCACACAAGGGACCCCTATCTTACCTAAACACCTGTATTCAGGGATACGCAACACCATCCCTTCTCTAGTTTCAGATACGCAGGAATGGAGCTGTTATTCAAAAAGCACTTGTGAAACCAGACTGTCAAGCTGTAATGAGCTTTCTTCCAGGAGTCATGTAAAACACCTTAAATACAAAGATATTAGCAAAGCAGTAGTCTCAAAAGTTGCGCTGAGGATTTATACTAAAGCAAAGCTTTTGTACAGAGGATATATAGTAGTAGATAAGGACTATCAGACCCATAAAAATGAGGTTGCAGAGTCTTCTGTTGTTGAAGTAAAATGCTTTCCTTCGTATAACTGTGTGCAAATTTGCCATGCTTAAGTTAAGGCACATTCATGTTAGAATATTACTTGTATGTTTGCTTGATTATCTTCACCTGATCTTGTTCTTTTTGAGGTCGCTTGAGCCGATGAAGTCAGTGGCTCAAATGACAGTAAAGCACAGCCACTATAACGAGAGAGAGTGAGAGGAAAATGGCCCAAGGTTAAGTTTAGTAAAAATACCTGCAGCAAGTATGCCCGTTCCTATTTCTAGCATGAGAAGGAAAGTCTATTGTTACAGAAGTAATTTTAGGATCTTTCCTGAATGATTTACATTTATATCTCATTTAAGTAAGTCAGAAGAGTTTTGGGATGATTTGCACGTTCCTCATTTAGGTCCCAGAAATAAGTTATGTTCAGGTAATAAGCAAGTCGAACACGTGTAGGAGGGTAGTTTTCTCCTAACAGTCCTTTCTCCAGGGCAGACATGGCCAATACCACGAGTCACTACCGCACCTACATTTTACCCTGTTGTTGATGAAAAAGGCAGGGAAGAAGCCTGCATACCTATCAGCCAAAATTACTGCCAGTAAGGGGTAAGTGGCACAAAGTTCAAGCAGCCTTGTCTGTTAGAGAATACAATGTGATGTAGGTACATTTTAAAAAAGGGTAACTTTTCTTAAGACTGCTATAAACATGCAAGCTATATAAATCCAGCATATATGTGAATATATATAACCAGCCATAAGCAGTCAGAATGGAGCAGGACAGTATCTACTGTTAAACCCTTCTGCCGCTGGCCCCCCCCCAGGAAAAAAAAAAAGTGTTTTACAGCTAAATGAACTTACATTAACAAGGTTTAATTCTATTGTTCCAGTTTTCTCAGTATCCAGTTTTCTAAACATTTCTGTAGTGGGACAGAGAAGACAGACAAGGATGAATATAGGACCTAATTGGAAATCCTTCCCCTTCCTCCTGCTTCAGGATCAAAAAGGAATTTAGTTCCAGAGTCTAAAATTCAACAACAGTCTACACCCCAAACCAGAAGGGCCACACTAAAGTCATCGCATGCTCGTGTGCAAGAATGAGACTGAACATTTTTAATAGTTCAGTCTGTAGTCTTAACACTATTTGTCAATCTATAAGTGTTTAGATTGATTTTTGTTTTTAAAAATCAACATTTAGTTGTTTGCATGAAAGCCTGACTGGCTCTGGCTCAGCAGCCTGGCCTAAAAGGCTGATTCCTAGATCTAGGAGGAACATGCAGACTGGGTTGCCAGATTTATAGCTTTGAAGTTGCTTTGGTTCCAGTACAAAGTTTTCTGAATAACTTACCCTGGACTTGAAAACAGAAAGCAACAGCGTCTGTCTGGTTATTGAGCATGTACTCACTGAACAACGTTTCCAGCCGAATCAAACACCGGACGAAGTTATCAAAGTCAATGATGAGGTCTTCATCAGCAAAACGAGCCACAATGACTTGATGTAACTGGCAGTTCAATTTGAACCCTAAAAATACAACGTCAAGGATCAAAAACGCAAAAAGCTCCAACCAACAAAAAAACCCCAACCTTAAACACTGCCAGAAATTCAAGTAGCTACTTTTCATTAAATTTACAAATTTTAAGAGTATTATTTACTCTATTTTGGAAACTCCCAACAACCCCTTCTGTACTTGGAGTGATTTAGAGCTGTGACTAGGTCACATGTGTTGTTCCTGCTGCATGTGCTCCCATATTTGTACTCCCATTTCCCAGGGGGACACGGACAATTGCTCCAGCTCATGGTTCTGGTCTGGGCAATGAGGCAGCTGCCAGACTCAGCCCCCTGAGACCTGAGATGAAGCAGTGGCTTTCTGTGGGCAAATGGGTCTATATTTCCACGCAGCACCTAAACTTTGGGACAAAAAGAAATGCTGCCTCATCCTACGTGGTGACAAGTGTGGAAAGCTCCAGAGAGCCCAAACGCTGACGTTCAGATGGCCCCAGAAGGTCAGTAACTTAACTGGCGATCGCGTGGCTCTGTGATACCCGCCTCACTCACTGTGATAACTCAGATTTGCTTTTCAGTGGTTGCAGTAGCAAACTGACTCTTCTTTTAGCTCTCTTGTGAGCATCACTCCTTGGTCAAGCCACCTCCTTTCCCTAGGTCACAGCACCCCTCTTTCACAGGCTTATGCCAACCCCCCATTTACCCAGAAAGACTCACTGAAAGATGACAGTATGCTGTCACACAACCAGATTGTTGCAGTTATTTGTGTTTCAAAAGCTGGTCACCAAAGATTATAACTGCAAACCTGTTACTCCTTTGAGATGCTTTCAGTGTGCCTGCGTGGCAAGACACAGCTACACAAAGCTGAGAGCCCAGGCTGAGCATCTAGAGGCCTTTCATCAGGTCCAGGAACACAGGATTTTTCAGCTTACAAGTGATATACAGGAGACTAGTGAGCGTCTATCGACCCAGCTCGAAACTGATATAATCCTAAAAAGAGACAGACCAATATAAATACCTGCTCTTTCCAGCGCTCTCCTCATCTCATATGAATTCATGGTACCAGATCGATCCACATCAATTTCCCTGTAAATTTTCTGCAGAACACAAAACCCAAAGTTAAAACTTGTCAATAACTCGGAGCATGCTTTGGCTTTCGTCAGAAGTCAAACATTTTGAAATGCAGCCTGCACGTTGCTTAGGAGCGTTTGCAACCTTGGTCTGAAGTACTATGTACTTATCCCTGGGTTCATCTAAAAGCAGCTTTGGTAGGTCTTTTTAATGCAGCAGCCAGAGCGGATGAAGACTCCGGAGAATTCCTTGAACGCCTGTGCAAAATGGCACTATCGCTACCAAAGCACGCAGCAAGACTAACGTTAAACTCACGCTCTTAAGTGGGAAGGCTAAACATATTTGGACATGAGTTAAAACAAACCATAAACCCCTCAGGGTGTAAGGCAGGAAGAGATGCAGCCTCTCCTTCAGCCCTTCACCCAGGGCTGAAGCCATCACACCCCTGGGCTCTGAGGGGCAAAACCTGGGGGACCAAGGACGGAAACGCACCGTGAGCTGAAGTGGGAGTCCCTGCTTTGGGAAATGGGATTGTATACGTTGTCCAACACAAATCAGTCTATAGTTGCCTTGACATTTGATTGCATGTTCACCCAAAAAGGCTGTGTCTTACCTGGTATTTCTGAATCTTTGTCCAGAGGGTATGGAATTCCTTCAGTCCCAGTTTACCACTCCCGTCATTCTTCTTTGAGTTAAGGTAAGCTCTTTGGAAGAAAGGAAAAGGGTTTCCTCTCCCTGTGCTGGGTTTATTTACATGGGCAGTTGTGACTTAATACTTCAAAAAAGAAATTGCAATTAAGAAAAGGATGCAAGCCCTCCCTGAAGAACTCATCCTGTTGAATACACAATTATTGTCCAAGATGTCTTTCTAAATCAAGAAGGTGATTGATTCATTTAAACCATGATCAGTTCACAAGCTTTTTCTGCTCCTCCTTTGGCAACTCTCTGTCTTTTCAATACATGTATAAAACAGCTGAGATATTCTGCAATTTTGTTCTGCATTGTTGGTTGAACACCTGCAGTTACAGCAGCATGAGTCCTAAGTCTGCATTATAAACAGGAAAAGCCACAACCAAGCCTGCTATTTGGAAAACTTAAGTTCTTGCACAAACAGCTAACAAAAGAACCTGGTCTTGGCATCGCTCCCAAAACCCACTAAGGAGTGTCTATGGCTTGCCGTATTTTACACCAAATTATAGCAGAGCATCATTCTGTTTTGGTAATTTTCCCTTTTTCTGACTATGCAATTCAACGCCCACTGCACAGAGAAGCTGAACACAACTATTCTTAGACTTAAATCCTTCATCCTACACTTCCTTTATTCTTAGGACTAAAAGCTCCTAAAATCCAGCATGCTGTCTGGTTCCTGTGTTTGTTTCCCTCATTTTCTATTTGCTAAGTCCTTATGGCTTTACAATGCCCTTACCAACTCCAGCCAGGTAACAGAGCAGTGAAATGCCCCCAGATGGGCATGTTCAAACTCTATCAGCCGAGGCAATCCGCACCACGCTGAGAGCCAAGTGCCTTTTTCCACCACAAATATCACTTTGTCCCCAGCTAAACCAGAACATCCAACAGCCAGGAAGACTTCAAAGCAGATCATCATGTCTGAAAATGGATCTTCCCCACTGCCTGGGAGAATTCCCGTGCCATGGTCAGCAGCAATAGCAAGGGCTGCCATTTTTATTCAGGGGAACCAGGGTAAAACCAGCTTCTCCACCTCAGGAGTCACGAGTACATCCGTACGGACCCGCCACTGCAAAGGCAGCAGCTCACCAACTCCAGCACAGGCAGGAGAATATCATCCAGGAACAGCCTTAAAGGATACATCTAACAGGTCAACCATTATTTTGCATGTCTCAATACTAAAGCCATCAGATTTAATATCCTGGCCTGTAAAGAAAGAGCAAAAGACAGGATTATCATTGCACGCTGTACCACAGCACCTTCCTCAGTCACCCGGGAGCTCTGTAACCAGCGCATACACCTCGGCCCCCATTTGTTTCTGTGCCATCCGTGGTTTCCTCTGCAACTGGCAAGATGTCTTTTTCATTTTGGTGTGGTTTTTTGCTTCCATGTAACATGTGCTTAGTGCTCTACCTTGTTTGCGATATCTACCTACTAGTTACTCAGTGGCCATCTCCTGCCTACTTCAAATCCCCCCCCAGCAATAGGTGTCCAGCTGCGTCGCTGCCACAGTCTGGGCCAGACGAGTGAGCGGCAGGGGATGCCTGCCTCCTGCTCTGGGAATTATTAAGGTCATCCTAAGCCTTTGGGATTTTGCAAGCACCTAATGCAATGCTGACAGTGGAGGATGTGGTGCCTGTAAAGCTGTAGTCAGGATACCTGCACACCGATAATCCTACAGTGCCCTCAAACGCTGGATGGGAAACCATTGCCTGATGTTGCTCAGGTACCCCCTCTGAGGTCAGCTATGACCTCTGACGACTCCTTTGAATCCGGCAGAGCGGGAGGCAACGCTCACTTAGCAGTGTGCTCAGTGGGGTCAGGGCTTGCCAGCGAGGAAGAGCGTCAGGCGGGAGGACACGCGAGCACGAACTACAAAGCTCTTGGCAATGGTCATAGGATGGTCCTGGTTTTGCATGAGAGTGCTGCAGCACTGAAGCAGGCAAGTGGATGCTAATAAGCAGCCCTCTTTGATTTCCTGATGAAGAGACTTAGGGTGAAAGTTAGCTGTGATGTTTCCCCGAGCAAACAGCCCAGTTAGTCTGGTTTGTAGGTGTGCTACAGAAGCAAGAGGCAGGGAGAAAGTCCTTACTGTCTGCCTGCAAAGACAAGGATGGACTTTTGTGGACAACGTGGACTTCTGACCTATGGAGGTCTGCAGTAGGTAGCTTCATGCGAGGGAAGAACATCAAATCAAGCTTGGTAACCAGCAATACATGATTGCTAACTGGCTGGTGCACACAGAAATACAACACAGTTCTGGCTACCTGGCTAAGACTTCACTTATTTCTCCAAGCACTTACTTCTCAAGCACTGTTTAATGGAAAGGAAAGTAATGCAGAGCCAGGCTTTGAATCACTTCACAGAAAAAGAAGCCCAGAGTTTCAAAGTGTCTCCTCCTCCTCAGGGACACCCCAGACCATTGGCTGGGCTACTGTTTGAATCCTGAGTGGCTGAATACTGAAGTAGCAGCAATACCTTTCTCTTGATTGTTATCAAGCATTAATCTAATCTGTCCATCTTCCTGGCAGCCAATTCCCAGTAGCAGATGCTGGGATAAAAGGCACCCATATGTGCCCTGCCAAAGCACACGTCTTGCGTGCACAGCCCGTGTTTCCACAGCCCCCTGAAGGAACAGAGCACGTGGCCGTGGCCACACGGAGAGCCAAGCTGCAGGTCTGGGGCAGAGCCCAGGGCTTTGACTCTGCCCAGGTCAGTGGTGCGCTCTGTGCTCTCACAGCCGTGCTGGAAACCTGCCGGTGGCCAGCTGAAGCCACAGCTGGAGGAAGGTACTTACGTTTAGCCATGACTTTATTCAAGATGTTGCGCAGCTCGAAGGCGGAGATCTCTGCGTCCTGCAGAAAAGAGGAAACCAAGTTTTTCACTGTGATTTGCAGACACCATCTCATAAGCAGCCTCCAACTGCTTTGGGCAAGTTGGCCAAGTTCAAACATCCCTTGGAGTTCAAGTTTCCCTTGGATGGAAACGCAAGTGCTAAGCTCTCCCCACCACCCATTCCCAGGAGCACCACCAAGTCCCAGCAGCACAGCCCGGCCGTGCGTGTTAGCAGGCCAGCCTGTGGGGTTTGCCTGAGCCCTGGGGAGAAGGCACAGCCCAGCCCTCATCATCTCCCGGAGGGACCCGTGCGCCCGCAACAAATGCTCTGCCCAAAGGACAGAATTAGGGACCGGCAGAGATAAAAGTCCAGCCTGCAGTTCAAAGAGGGAGGAGATTGTTTGCCAGGAGCGCTCACAAATCCGTTGTGTAAGCAGACTGGTAACTACACAGATTTTTGCATGCACAATTACGCACATGCTCTAGATCTGACTCAGCAGAGGAATTAAACTCCATACTGGGGGAGGCGTCTTCTCTCTTACCCACTCACCCATGCTACCAGTACGTCCTCAAACAAAACTGAATAATAATAATACGCACACTTCCTGCTAGCTGTCCAAAAAGCTTTTTAAAGCTGGGTTCGATGTCATCTTCGCTGATCTCGGTCTAGAAGAGAGAAATAGAGAATATGGAAAGAAGGAACTTTTCTGCCCGAGAAGGTCTTAGTGCATTTCCTTGCTCCTAGTAAAACACAATTTAAATGGGAAAGTTGAAGGTACAGAGTGCTATTACTTTGATTTTAATCAGTTTTATCTTCAGAGGCACCTCAAAATGCTGGTGTTGCAAACACTGCTGGAATTAAGAACTTTTGCAATGGCTTTTACTTAAAAAAAAAAAAAAAAGAACAACTTCAAAAAATTCTTTATTTTATAAAAAAAAAAAATCACACCCAATTTCACTGTTGCTGTTGCTGCTACTATTGTTGGACTAGCTGTCTTCATTTAAAGACAGGAAAGAAAAACTAAGTTCTCATCTTAGAAAAAAAAAAAAAGAAAGAAAAAAAAGAGATCACAGAGTGATAGACACATTAGTAGGCAAAACATCTCCAGCAAGACTAAGCATATGGTGAGCCACTACTTACTCATGGAAACAACACTGCATGCAAAACCAGCCCTATGGCTAAAGGGCTCTGCTTTCAGATTCCTGGAGAGCACAGGGAATTTCCCATGGCTCCAGTTACCTCTGCAGAGAGTACCTGATCTCCTCTACCCGGAAAGCCCAAGTTCACTACTCTGGATTAAGGACAACACGTGTTTCCATTATTGCTTATTACATTTCCATTTGCTGGACATTCAACTATGGATATTGAAAGATCTCTTTCCAAAGTGGGACAACGCTTGTTCTTGATAATGCCTACATACAGAAAAACGCTGCCCTGCACAGGCAACGGAGCACTCCAACCCCACTTATTTACGGCAAAATTATCTCCATTTAAGTTAAGATATACCTCTTCAAAATTGGCCTCAATTTCATCATCTATAATCCTAGAAAGAAAGAAATCAATATTAAAAACAAAACAGGTCACTTTTCTGATGCCCTTGCTTCAAGTTTCAGTTAACGAGAGATTCTTTAAATTACGGGAATAACGATGAGTGTTCAAAGCTCAGAGGTTACTGGATTAAATCAGCCACGGACACTGCATACCACGAGTGAAAGCAGTATTTTGCCAGCTACGGCAACAAGAGTTTCAAAACACATTACAAACTGTGCAACGTCCTGCAGAGTCACAGACAGGATTTTGGGTCAGACATAACCCTTTGGGTCACTTAGTGCCACTGCCTACAGACCTCAGCCCAGGACCAGGCTCTCGGGTGCAAATCAAACTTCTATCTAGTAATTTTTTTTTTTTCTCCCTTTAAAACAGCAAAAGTGAGAGACTTAAAGTCATTCAGATGTGGCAGAGTGGGAGGAGAAATGTTTCACACTGTCCCCCAGCTGCCATGGGAGCATCGCACCCACGCGCTGTGCGTAAGCACTGCTAAGGGCCTATCAAACGCTGGATGTGCCTTCACACAACTGGCATCCCAGCTTTCTCACCGCTATAGAAACATTTAACAAAAGATTACAGAACAGTAGAAAGGTTTTTGCTTGGTTTGACTTGGAGAACTCAATACGAAAGATCCCACGCCCCTTCCCAAGGCCTTAGCCCAGCTGCTCTTTAAGATCTATATGTTTTTTCACAGCTTCGCAGCTAATGGAGCCAGTTCCATTAAAACCCATTTTCATTTTATCAGAGGTATCATTTGGTTGAGCAAGTATCTTGAATTTTTTTTCCAGCTTGATCTCAAAGGTGTGGTATCAATTGTTGCGATCACTGCGTTCCCAGACAGCGGAAAGCACACGCATTTCTGTCTCCCAAGTGGAGAGCCCAGCCTGCCGCTCTCTGGGGCTTTCTCCTCTCCACAGACCAACCTCTGCTGTGGCACCCAGCTGCCTACAGCCCAAAACCGAAAAATGTCTGCCCAGGTTAGGTCTGGTAATAATAATAATAATGATAATAATAACAACAACAACAATAACTATAATAATAATTTGTTATATTACACTATTTTATTATTATATCACCATTCCTTCCTCCTAAGTTTACTCAAACTTTCCTTAGTTGCACATGGGGAAACTGGGGACAAACAAGGACTGCCGGCACCCCATCCACGCAGGGCAGTTGTGCATCCCCCCTTCCTGCTCCCTGCGGGAAGCCGAGGTACCCCAGCCCTGGGCTGCTCCATCCTTCCACACCCGTGAGAGGGACCAGAGATCACGCACGTGCCCATACCACTCTTACGTGGTTACAAAAATGTTACGTACGTGGAGTTTGCGTTTTTTTCAGAGAAGACTCGCAGACAGAAATCCCCATTCTTGTTGGGTTCGAAGGTCGAGGGCACGACGATGTATTCTCCTGCAGGGAGCTTGAACCGGTTCAGCACTTCTCGGAGGTTGATGAAGGTGTTCGATTTTTCCCTTGCTTTGTTGGTCAGGAAAAAGTTTTTGCTCAGATGAATATTCGTCTGGCCAGAAAACTTATGAAAAGCAAAGAAAGAAGGAAAAAAAAAAAACCCCACAGTTTGCATGTATTTGCATTTACAAATTAAAAATAGAATAGATATGACAATTAGCTATGTATGGGAAAAAAAAAAAAAGAAAAGATGTCCATTCAACAGAACCGAAAGAGAGGAGAAAAGGGGCGGGTGCGTCCCACCACAGTGCTCCTGAGCTGTGGGTGAAAATGTATTTTGCAGATCATCTCGATAAATCATTCAGGTCATGCTTGTGTTTTGCAGATGACGAACAGTTTCTGAAGACATCTGGCAAACTCTTCTACCAACCACTTTTCTTTAAAGTGGGATGGATTATGACCCATGTCCCTCTGGTCCCCAGAGCTCAGCTCTGCCTTTGAGGTCAGGCTGCCTCAAGGCAGAGAGCCTGCTTATGGCGGCCTCCAAGAATAAAATAAACGTTAGGCCTTATAAAAGCATATTTGGAGTGTAACATCTTCCAGAAGAACCTCCTGCACAGGGTCTTACAGGTGGGCTAGCTCAGATCTAGAAGCAAACATCAGAAACCTCCACACTTCAGAAACCTCCCCCTTCCCGTCCTCCCAGTTTTTTAAGACTGCAAAACCTGTCAGACCTGCTGCCATGGTGGGAGACAAAACTCCACCTTTGGGGGGAAAGAAAAGTCACGGGACTGTAGCTCGAGTCTCTTTTTTATGGAAATCAGATTTTTGAACCACTAGGGTGAGAGCTGAGCAGCTGACAGAGTACTGCTACGGCATTCAAAAGGTACATACGAAATTTCATTAACTGGTGGCACCATTTCCTTTCCTGATGAAACCACGTTTTAGCTAAGAGCTGCCGGTTTGAGCATAGCCTCGGGATCCAGGAGGTGCCCCGGCTGCTTTGCATGCACCCTCGCAGGTACAGCAAGCCCCGTAATGAGGTTACCCGGGCATTTTGCTCAACCTCACTCGTTCCTCTGAGGAGCAACAGCTCAGAGGCGTCTGCAGCCCTGCCACACATTGCATAGGCATCACCGCATTGCACGCCCCTCTCTGACCCCCGGGGCAGGCTATCTGCAGGTAGAAACAGAGAGAAACCAATAAAGATGGTGCTTAGGGAAATGAAAATAAACGCCTCCTTGGAATATTAGTTGTGTGTCAGGCATGAGGTCTGCGCAAAGCTGAGAAAAGCAGCTGTGCTCTGGGGAGCAGGTGCGGGTCTGGGCTGGGAGAAGACCCGTGAAACAGCAGCTTCGGCGAGTCTCTGCAGTACAGAGAGCTCTTATCCCAACCCAAGACACTCTGAAAACACAACACAGGCTCAAGCCCCCTCCCAGAATAAACGTCCTCTAACTTTAGACTCTACACAGTCAATATTGTCCTGGAGTGAGGGAGGATCCTCCGAACCGTTTCTTCCCACAAGCCATTCAGCCCCAACTCTGCACCGTGACCACCAACACATGCTACATACCTCTGGGGGCACCTGCAAAGAGAAAAGGAGAGAGTTATTTGCTTGTTGAACGGCAGCTCCAGGGCTGCTACTTTCCCCCCGCTGGTTAGTGGGTACACCCACAGTCTTGGGAGGAAAAAAAAAAAAAAAAAAAAAAAAAAAAAAAAAAAAAAAGAGAGGGGAGGTGGGC
>VYXH01005302.1:147157-163927 GCA_013397275.1 Burhinus bistriatus
AAAAAAAAAAAAAAAAAAAAGAAGAAAGAAAAAAGAGTCAGGGAAGGTGAGCTCTGAGCCCACGTCACCCAAGGCTGACTGCTGGCTCTGCTCCCAAGTCCATCCTGGAGGCAGGTGGGGCTCACCCAGGGCAGCGTGGGCACCTGGTATAGACACAGCCAGGCTGGTCTTGGCTTCCTGCTGACCCTCTACCCTGCTGCCCGCTGTGATATTTTTATTAGACTCAATTTCTCTGCTATTTCTTTCCACCTTGTCTTTCACCCTCCTGCCCCTCTGACCTCTCCACCACCAGGAGAGGAGGCAGGGGCTGAGTGAGGCAATAACGCCGTTTTCTGTTTCCTTATGGGTTCAGGGGACCTAGCTTTGCTTTAAACCTGAGTTGCCTACAGGGACCAGATTCTTTGACAAGCTTTTCCAAAGCTGGGATATTGAGAAAGCAACAGATTGCACATATCGCCTACAGTTACAGAGCAACCTGCAGGCAGACCATCATTCCTATTTTCACTGCCAGTTAACCAAAATGTCCTGCTTAAGGAGTTACCACAGACACTTCTCTGACCCTTTATTCAGCAGAAGGAGTTTCACAGGTGTTTTCGCTGGTTCTGCTGCTGGGTTCACGCTCCCCAAGCTAGTGCAGGTGTCCCAGCCAGGGTCACATTCCTACCACAGTTGCTCTCATCCTGCTGCTTTTCACTGCAGCCTGACAAAATAAAAGTCAGACTGGATTTCTAGAGTTTTACTTTATTTCATTTTATTTTAAAATAATTTATCTGTTCCTCCATCTAGAAGCACAGAATATTATAGGTGGGAAGGGGCCTCTGTAGGTCATCTGGTCCAGCCACCTACTCAAAGCAAGGCCAGTATCAAAGTTAAAGATGCTGCTCAGGACCTTGTCCAGCCTAGGTTTGAACATCTCTGGGAACGCAGATTCCATCATCTCTCTGGGTACCTGTCCCTGCGCTTGACCGCTGTTTTTGTGGAGGGTAACTTTCTAAACATCTAAGTGGAATTTTCCTTGCTGCAGCTGGTGCCCAACTCAACCCAGGTGAGTTTTGATAGAAAGCCCAGTCTGAGAACTGCACTACCCCATTTATAGAGTGAGTTTTCCTTTTCCTCCCACGCACCTGTACTGCCTCACTTGCCTCATAAATTGCAAAGCCGATGGTGTGCATGTCCTCTCCCATCTTCCTCTGCTTCCGTCGGTGCTTCTGAATCAGGCCAATGAGGAAAGTGCAGCCCCCCTCAGGATCATCAGGATCCTCGTCTTCTTCCTCCAGCTTGATTAAATACTGTGGATTCGTCCAGAAAGTGTCTGGGAATTGGATTTATGCAAACTGCTCAGAGGCTGAAAGCAGCTGTGCTAATATATACGTGTCAGCTTGGACAGATGCGAGACTGATTTCCAAAATCAGCTGTGAGAAGGAAATCTCACACTCCCACCCCAGCCTCTACAACCACAACTAGACCCTCATCGGGGAGCCACATTTCCCAAACCCTTGCACTTTTTGGACCTCAGTCCCAGATATCCCACGTACATCCTCCTCCATAGGCCACCCCAAACCAGCGGCCAGAAGTAGCTCCCAGAGAAAGTACAAATGGGTGAGTATAAAGAGTTTCTCCATCACAGTGGTGACTGCACACTCTTACTTGGGTAATTCCTGCAGCCCCCTGCAGTTGCTCCTCTCCTCCAGTTCCCATCCAGCTTCAGCAGGCTCCACTTCTTGTATCTGTCACTTGCCAGGGTGTCTGGAGTCAGGTTGCAGATCTCCAGGCGGGAGTAATGTCTCAAGAAGTCGTTGAACGCCATCCTGTGGGAGGCAATGCCACAAACAACGTCTCCTTAGAATGGACAGGTTTTCTAAACAACCACCTTGTCTATCGTCCCTCTCTCTGGCTGCAGTTTAGCACTAGGATTTGGGGTGAATCTGCTCGCTCATCTTGGAGAACGTACTGGTGTACTGGGAGAGGTTACTTTGTGTGAAAAAAGCAGGGGAGAAGACATTCCCTTCAGCCTGAACGGAAACTCAGTGGTACTTACCAAAATTCCCCATCTTCATGCCTCCTGGTCAGCCGCTCCCGCACCTCAGGGTCAACGCCACTCCAGTTTGGGCAGCTGAAAGACAACCCCACATCAGCTACAGGGTATGGTGAAGGTTCAGCCCTAACATAGCCGTTCTGGCACAACAATTTCACTTTCTTACAGCTCCGTGCAATTGAATACTCCACAATGTCTAGCTGATAGCAGTTCCAGGGCGCTCAAACCATAGCAGAATTAAAATACAGGGACCTGGGATATTCAATACCTCACTTCATAAATACCCAAAGTAAGGATCAGAAACAGAGTTTTATTTGCAGAAAGTGCTAATGCCTTGACCGAGATGGAGCTTTATTTTAGAAAAAGCAAGACCCAGGATAAATACTGCCCAGCCACAGAAGCGAGTGAACTCCAGCTTTCATTGCCAACAACAGAAATGGCTTTTTAAAGCCCTTTTAGAAAGTAAGTTTTCAGAAGTTCACCACTGAACCTGGGCTGTTAAAGGAGCAGAAACCACAGAGAGGTTTGTCGGACCCACTAACCAAATCACTGCACCTTACACAAAGGCAGGTGTTTGTATGAAGGGGACCGCATGCTGTGGCGCCTATGTGGGAGATGACAGCGGTGGGATGCTTCTTTTCAACAGCTCAGAGCAAACATCATATTCAGATGTGACTTAGAGAGGAATTCTGAGGTAGGGAGAAGACAGACAACAGCAGAAACACAATTGTACCCCTGCAGTAAAAGCCTACAGGCAACACACAAGCCATCGACTCACTTGTCGTTCCACTTTCCGGTCCACTCCACTTCCCCCCAGGGATTTCGGATTCTGATCAGCTTCTGCACTGTTCCTCGGAAGTTCACCTGATGAGATCAAAAGTGTACAGAGAGTTACCCAGGGACCCAGCACTGCGCTCCTTTCCACCTTTTCTATGGGAATTAAAAGACACGACAGTATCTCAGTGCTCTGCAAACACTCCAGTGTATATACGGAAATATGCATTCATCTGGTCCAAAAGACGTGAAGTCAAACTTATTTTGAATGAGCTCCACACACCCAAACTTGTCCAGAGAAGGCTGTTGTGCAATCAAAGCTCCTGATAACCAAAATGTCTGGTTTGTGCTGCTAAAAAAGTTACCTCTGATAGGATTTCAAGCAAAGGGAACATAAAGCTGCTATAGGACTGCCAAAAAGCAGGTACAAGAGGATATTTCCCTGAAGTTTTCATCTATGTATAAACTGCCCTTTCACATTCAAATTAAATCCCCCCAACCTATATAATCTCAACTGCACCTATTACAAGAGATGGGATACTCGGTCTGGCCACAGCCCCTTTGACCACAGGAACGCCCTGCGGTGCAGCGGCATCAGCCCTGCCACGACAGCACCTCCTCGCACCGCGCCGAGGCCCTGGCTTGTTATCCGCGGATCTCTGCGTGCACAGAGGCCCGGCCAAGCAAAGCTGTACGGGTTTCAGTGGGAACACACAGTATTTATGGGGAACACAGGGTATCAAGTTGAGGGAGGAGCTGGCACACCTCTAGAGCCTGAAGCCAAGAAAACTGCGCAGAGCATCAGCAGCGCAGAGTCCAGAAATGACGCTCCGGTGCCCGAGATGAACTATCCTTATGAAGCCTACACATATGTCCAAAGGAAAAGCCTGGCTAAGTCATGCCTGTTTGTGAATTAAGGTCAACAAACTCCCCCTTCACCGCTTTTGCTGTGAGAGGAGGACCAAACGCACACACATAGACCTGCCCGTTAGCAGCGTCCACCTCAGGGCAGCACGTCAGCGGCTCTCTACACCTCACTTTGAAGTTTCAGAGGTATTTCAGAAACAATTATCAGTGAAGTGGCTGAAAGCCCATTACGCACCTGGAAGGACGCCATGATCTGCTGCTTTTGTTTTCACTGGCCTTACCTTGCCAGTCACCTGCTCTTGGACAGGTACCTTCTGTTCGAACACCGTGCCCTGCCCAAAGGCGCTGTTCAGCGAGCATTTAAGGGACAATAATCCTTCCCACCCCCCCGCCGCTGCCCTTGGCACACATCTCTTCCACATCTTGCTTGTGTTGGAAGGGTCCAGTGACCAGCAGAGGGTGGTGTGCCCTCTGCACAGGGCCTCCCACCGCCCCGCTCAGTGGGAAACAGCAGTGCTTATGGATAAAAAAGGGGTTTTTGGTCAAACCCCCAAGAAGTCAAGTTTGCCTTTATCCAAAACACGCCAACTAATTCATTATTTCTTCAGAAAGAAGGGTCTCAAAACCTGATTTGACAAAACGGATGAGACTGAAGAATTTGCCAGGTTGAATCTGTGGCTGCCGCAGCCTGGGGAGGGCTACACGCAGACCTCGCTGCGTCTCACCCCTTTGGGGAAGCGCACCTACCTCCTCTGCCCCAGTGACCGAGTACGCGTGTCCCTTCACCAGCTTCTGGGAAGTGACTGCCTCCGTCTCTGCCGCACTGGTGATCTGGAGGAGCAAAGAAAGTCGGTGAGCGTGGCTTCCCGCGCGGAAGGGCATCCAATGGAGCAAAGTTTCCCCTTCCAACGGAGCTTTATTCTCGCCGGGAGGCTGCAGGGGTGGTTTAGCTGCTGCACAGAGGCAATGAGAGGGACTCGTGTGACAGAGCAGGGAGAGGGGACAGCAGCACGTGTGGCGGTGCTGGAGCCTCCAGGGCCCATGTTCGTGGCACGGGGTGCACGCCAGAAGCCCTGCACTGCAGCAAAGCTCCTGCCTGGCTCCAAAACACTTGGTGCAGCGCATCCCCTCTTGTGCACCTCCAAACACTGCGCAAAGGGAATACACACTATGAACTCCATGATCCCAAGGGACCAGGAGGAACACAGGGGATGACCGGCCTGAGGCTGCCCAGGTATCACCGGCGATCACACCCAGGTCCAGCAAGCCCCAGTGCTTTGCTTTTGGGTCAAAGCACTCCCTTTGGCTTCACAGCGGGGTGGGAGGTTTCCCTTCCTTTCCCCAGCGCCGCCACCCTAGGACCTGCCGTGCAGGGGAGCAAGGGAAAAGGCAGCACTTTGGATGCCATTCATACCTGAAGGCGTATCGCCCTCTCACTTTTTCGTGGCCATTACAATACTTGGGCAGTCTGGCCTGTAAACACTGCAGAGGAAAATCACTTCTTCCTAGAAAGTGACAGCTCG
This sequence comes from Burhinus bistriatus, assembly GCA_013397275.1. Taxonomy (NCBI): domain Eukaryota; kingdom Metazoa; phylum Chordata; class Aves; order Charadriiformes; family Burhinidae; genus Burhinus; species Burhinus bistriatus. The sequence continues at coordinate 152,357 of VYXH01005302.1, forward strand.
ACATCTTGCTCTAAAGATGCTTAAGCCTCTATGAAACGTATGTTTGCCATTGCCTTCCCACCATTTCAGAAAGTGTGTGATCTTTAAACAAGAAGATCTGATGTTTAACAAAAAGAGAGGGTGAGATCAAGCAGGCAGGATTCCTGCTGTCAATTCATGCCCTATTATTGCCCCGCAGTGCATTCTCCATGTAATGCTTAACCTCTGTGTCCCTATTTCTCTGACGGACGAGAAGAAGAGATTTTATGGGATTTTTCAAAAGCTAAACTCCCTAATATTTAGTTTATAATACAGAAAGTGTCAGCACTTATCAACAAAAGAATGTATTTACTTCCCCCCACCACTTCATTCTGGGGCAAAAAACCAGATGTCGGATTCTTATCTAAATGCAAACTAGTAAAACAGGCCTTGAAAGTGCCGTGAAGTCGCACGCTGACATCAACCAAGTACCTTTCCAGCTGTGAAGCTTCCCTCCCCTGTGACTCTGGTTTAACTTAAAAAATGGAAGGAAACTCTTGAGTTTATATTATGAACGGGGTCCCTGTAAACAGTTTACTTTCCCTTTAGACATAACTAAGATGTAATCTCCTTTGGGAGTAGGGTGATTATTGTAATCACAGTACTCAGACTCACTTCAGTTAAGCTAAGAGTGACACTGAATCCTTGCAGGCAGGGCCAAAGCTCCCCTTTTCCTTCCGGTGCAGGTTCAGCTTTAGGTAACGTGTTTTCCCACAAAGCTTTTTAAAGGCCTGGCAACAGTTTGAGCCTCTCTGCTTCAAGAACTGAGCCCAGATTTTTTGGGAACGCTTTGGTACGATTTGTGCAACAAACAGGCTACGGCAAGGACTGAGGTTGCTGCCTCTGAGCATCCGACAGCAGAAGCCAGCAGCAGCAGCTTTCTGTCCAAACCCACCCAGCCTATACCAACCTGCTGCCAAGCTACGGGCTTTCTTAAGAGCAAAGATATACATCAGGACCCCTAATGAGTTTCCTGTACGGTTCGTTACCATGAACCTATGAAACAGGAAAAACTTTAAGTCTCAGGAAGAAAAACCCTGTGAGGCATCGAGCTTTTACACACGAAGCCAACCTATTTTGATTTCAACCTATTTTGAGACATGACGCCCCAGAAAAGCACACACCTGTGTCACACTCTTGGGTCAAAGGGAGAGCAGAGAACCAGAGGCAGAGGGGACCAGCATCCTTTGTGCACCTCCTGCGCACCCCCAGCTGCCTGCAGGCACAGCGAGAGCTGAGCGTCCAGCCATAAGCCCACTAACTCACGTCAATGGAGCAGCCAAGGAGAGAGCCTTTCTGAAGTGCCTTCTGAATGATTTTGAAGAGGTTGGGTGGTGCCTTCTGCAGCTCATACCATTCTGCAATTCCACCGGTGAAGTCCTCGAAGCCTTCAGTGGTGGTGCCACCAGAGAGAGACTCATACGAGCCGTTCAGCCTGCACAAAAGGGGAGATGCACACACACAAACCCATCAGGCTCCCTATTTTCCTCTTCTCACACACACAACCATCAGGGTCCCTATTCTCCTCTTCTCCTGGAGAGGGGCACTTGGTTCTGCCAACTGTCACAGCTTTTCTGCTTTCAACACCACCACAGCAGCTACAAATGTGGCCCCCCCATCAGCTTTGCTTCTTGCACCTCTGTACTTGGGAAGCCCATCTTGTATGATCACGTATATAGGTTGCAGGTTCAGTCACATCAATGACAAAAGTCATGATCACTATTTGAAGAAAAAATAAAAAAAAAATCAAGTCCCAAATATTTGCCTGTCTACTTCCACACAGTGTTTTAATTCCTTTAACAATTATAGGTCTAATTTTCAGCTGACCTAAATCAGCTCCATTTCTTAAGTCATTTGAAAATAGTAATGTTAGATAGCAGAATTCCTCCCTGACCATCCCAAAAGTGGAAATTCGGATCTGAGAGACCCAGGCGCGTGGACTGGTGTGCTTTGCACACTGAAGCACTGCAGCTGCAAGCCCTCACAGGTGTGTGGAGCAGATGAAACGGAGCTTCCCAGGCCCCGGTGACAGGGGACAGCACTCTAGGAACAGCCTTGCTATGAGATGCAAGAACAGTTTTTCCTGGCTAGCAGCAAAGCCAGTATTTTCAGCTGTTTGTCTTAAGCACCTGCCAGCAAAGCTTTACTAAAGCAGCCACTGTGGGGTACCCTAGATGTTTCAAAGGGTAACAATTAGGCTGACATTTTAAATGCGTAGTATCTGCACAGTTGGGGATGCTATGAGGAAGGAGAGGCACGAGGACATTTGAGTGGGTTAAAAGCAGTCTCCCTTGCCCTAGCAAGGTCACCCTGGCCTTGACTCACTTGGCATAGGCCTTCTCCAGCAGCGCGCTCCAGAACTCGCTGCCCTCCGCCGAATGCACGAAGAGCAGCTCCCCGTTCTTGGTGGGCAGCCTGTCGTCCACCACGACGTCCACCCACTCCCCGTACTGCCAGAACTGGAAAGAGAGCACAGACTCCTCGTCACCACCCCACACTGTGCACTCAGGTCACCAGGACGTTTATCTGCTCACACTGATTTCCTAGAGGAAAAGCAATTCCCCTCACAGCTAGCTTCACCCACCCTGTTCAGGTACACATGTCCTCAGCTGAATCTGCCAATGGAGGAAGGACCACAAAGACAGTCCCTGCTCACCGCTCTTTGGTTAGCAGTCTTCTTCCTTCCACCACCATCACCCTTTTTGGATTCCTCCGTTCTCCTGCCTGGCTCTTTGACACCCCTCAAAATGTTCCAGGAAACACCACACACGTGGACATGGCTACCCACACCAGTTCCTGGTCAACAGCCCTGAGGGGATGGCAAGAGCCAGTTTTCCACCTACCTGGAAGTGGAAAATTCCTGCATATTTATCCTGGAAGCTCTGGTCTTTGGGAACGACACGGGCCAGTATTTCTTCATTCAGGGTGAGAGAGGCAATAGCGGCCAAGAGCCAACAGTCCCCTGTTTAAAAAAAAAAAAAGGTCCATTATTGAAACGGAATCACGGAATTTTTAGAGTTGGAAGGGACCTCCACAGATCATCTAGTCCAACTCCCTTATTCTTTAGTTTTTGTACTACATAGGGATTGTGCGCTGTAACTAATATCCACCTCAGCTGCAATGAGATGATCCCTCCCATCACTTTACCTCTAAGGCAGATCAAATGCATGTACACAAACACCCACCATTTCCAGGCAGGTGTTGCATTTCCTGAAGAGTAATAAAAAAAAGTAAAAGCAGACTTTTTATGATCTACCAGCACAGTCATCACCCATGCTAGGACTACTTGAAAGAAACATTAACATTCAATTGAGTGTCTACAGGTTAGGAAGCAGGATGGCGGAAAAGGCAAAGAGCTGGGCCTGTGGGCACACGCAGGTACTCGGGGATAGAGTCTCTCCTCAAAAGGCCAGTGTTTTCTCAAGCATAGGCTGTTTTCCTTTCCCTCCTCCACGTTTAATCAGCGCCTGTTGACTTGCCATCCAGAGGTCTACCCTACAGATGAGCTCCCTTTAAGGTCTCTTGCCAGACTCCTACCAAATAGGAGCTCCTTTCACCTTATACATCTCTGGAGGCTCTTGCTAGAGGCCTCCCTGTTTAGTCCCACATCCCGCCTCTGGCACTAGTCACCAGAGAGTCAGGAAAGGTCTGAAGGCAGGCACTGTTCCCCAGTCCCACACACCTCTTCACCCTTCCTGGGATAGAGCCAGCATATACCAAGCCTGCACGCCAGAGCTCCAGGGCCCAGGCTGTCTGAGCAGTATTTTTCCACACCATCTCCTACCAAGCAGAGGGAGGAGGAGACCACAACTACGTAAACAGTACCTCTATTTTTTGTAATTATTTTCAGAAACCAGTGTAACTTTAACAGAGCGGTTACCTTGCTGCTCAGCCATGGGGTTTCTGCAGCCCATTAGCAAGGTGATTAGAGATTTAAAGACCCAGCTGATCCCCTGACTCCCACAACCCAACACAAAACTCCTTGTTCCCATTACCAGATCTGCTCTTGCCTTGCTTTGTGAACACAGGGAAGTTGGTATTACACATCAGATCCCACAGAATGGTCCTGCAGGTTCAAGAAACATGAACCAGTCGCAGCTGCTAGCAAGCCAGAGGCCAGCGAAGCTGTGCTCTCTATACAGCCAGCTCTCTCCTATAGGAAAAGGGTCAAAAGTTCACAGGTGAGAAGCCGGGATTCCAATCAGTGGCTGGGAGAAAGTCTCCCGGAGAAGCAGCTCTTGGTCACCCTCAGGCTCAACCCCACCACCACTCCGATAGCACCAGGAGGAACACAGCAACCTGCAGCTCCCTCCAGGCTACCCATCGCTTTTCACAGCTGATCCCCAGCAGCAGCTCTGTGAACGACATTTGTCCCATGGCCCTTTTCGCATCTCACGAAAGGTGGAAGATGTGGAATTTCAGCATAACTTCCAAACTTGAGATGCTTTGACTATTTCATAATCTAGAGGGGAAGAACCGAACATAAAACCTTCCCTCCAGCCCCGCCTCTGGCTGCTTGTACTGCAATGGAGAAAGTGTTGTGTCAGAGAATTTTTTCAAACAGAAAAATCACCTTGCTGTTCTCCTGTGGCAGATTATGAAGCAACGAGGATGTTCCCCTCCCTCCTCTGCAACTGCACATTCATCTCACCCTGCAAAATGGTGACTCTTCTTACAGCCTCTCTTCGTAGCATTGAGACCCTCTTCCCGGGGAGCTGCACATCCTCTGGTGCCGTAGTGCATTCAGAGACACCACCAAGCACAGCAGCTGTGCTTGCTGGGAAACAGATTGGGGTCAGAAGATACTGAGAGACATTTTTAGATGGGCTAATCTACAATTAACAGTGTGATCCTCTGTCCCTCAGCCACGTGAGGGCTTTAGCAGTTACGCTTCACAGCGATTCTCCTTATAGAGGAGGATGTTAAAGGGCTCTGCAAATAAACCCGTTGGTCAAAAGGCAACAACGGGACTTTACCTTCAGTTCAGTTTAGATCTGTGCTCTCCCATACACAGCCTGCCCACACAAAGTTATTTTTGTGGTTTTTTTCTTTGGGTTTTTTTTTGACTAAAGGAGTCTTCAAACAAACCTGACAACCTGGTAATCACTTGGGAGAGACTGCCCAGAGATCCCTTCTGTACTGAGGATCCCTGTTTTTATTAAGTCTCTAAAACAGGTAGTTTCTGAACAAGAGCTGGGGTTCAAGTCCAAAGGACAACTCCCTGCTAGAGAACAACCCTGGCCCTTTGACTGGGGCTCTTGTGCCGTCAGGCTGAATTAATATCATACCGCCTCTGAAGTAGTATCGTATTTTCTCCGCTCCTTCCTCCTTAACTTGTTTTTCTCCCACTGCTACTCATCACACAGCAAGTCAATTCATTAACCCAGACAAAAAGTCCTTCTGTCACCTTACTGAGTTAAAGGAGGTCACAGCTTGTGACAGGCCTCTTCTGGGTCAAGAGAGCAGTGGGTTGTTATGTATTTGGCAGCAGAAGTATTGTATGTCAGAGACGTTGTGGGAGAAGGGGATGGATGTAAATACACATGTGCACTGGACCAGCACACACCGCAGGAGAGCTGAGCACTCTCCATCAACACCCCAGCACTGCACACAGGTGGATAACCCTTGGCCTCCCCCACAAATATTCCTCTTCTAGCACCCAGGAACCACTGGGTGTTTAAAACCAACAAAATCCTAGAAGAAAAAGAACAGGGATCTTCATTCTCCTTGCTGTGCCACTGTGTTCCTGCTCCAGCAGGAACAATCATTCACAACCGGGAAAAGTTAGCAAGCCTTAGCGAGACTTCTAACAAACAGCAATCTCAAAGCATCCTGAACCCTGTGAATAGGCATGAGACAAGTCACAAATACACAAATTCATAGGTTAACCGGTGTCATCTCAGCACAGAGGCCAAATAACTGATAACCCGCAGAGAGGTGCCTGTCCGAGCCGCAGAACAACCCCAGCACACTTCCCACGCTCTGCAAGGCTTTGACAGACAGACACGCACAACTCGGAGGCGAAGTGAGTGTCTGGCATCTCAGACCTACGCTAGCCTAAAGTCAGTACAGGTATGCTCACCTGGACTTCTAGGATGCCTTCACATGGTTAGGCAGATCATGCTCTCATGCAGACAAAATTAGATAAACCCAGAAAGAGAGCAACTCGGCCCGCTCAGCCCTGCTGTGCTAGTCCGAAGGCACAGCTGGGTAAAACCACACAGCTCTTGGCCTCTGCAACGAAGCTGCGGACAGAGCTGAAGGCACTTTGTGCATGCTCCGTCGGGTGGGAGGAAACAGCTGGAAGCATGTCCTATGCCCCTTGTTCGCAGTCAGCTCTAGAGGTATTTTTCCTCTCTATTGCCCAACCTGCAGCATAAACCAGAGTTCACGTTGCACAGCCTTACTTGACCAGGCAAACTCAACCGCTCCAAGAGACCCCCAGAGCATCTCACATTGGTGTTACTACCCTCAGAAAAACTGTGCTGATTTAAATTAGTAGCAAGTCTGGCTCAGAGAGCAGCTGGCCCACCACTCTTCCAAAGAAATATTAGCATTTCTATTCCATAAACGAGGCAAGGGCTGGGCAGGCAGAGCGCAGCAGAGAAAGAATAAGCGAACAACTCAACATGACCACAGTAGCTCAGGAAACTTTGGTCAAGAAGCTGGTCAGGCATCTACATTAAGAGCATACACCCTTTAATGCTATAACACATCTTTGAGTCAGATTTTCCCTCTAGATAAGAAGCAGTGAAGTTCAAGGAGGAGAGACTCCCCCCAGAGGACCTCTAAGACCATAAGCAGAGTTTACACAGAATTTCCTTCACTTTCTAGTTGTCCCATCAAGGCAGGCATGAAAAGAAACAAACAGCAGACTTTGTTGTAAAATCTCTCTGTTGAACTTTATACTGGTTTCTAAAGAGAATTTGTCAGACAAACGTAGATCCTGACTCAGACAACTCTGGGCAAGGTCTTCTTGAGGTTAAAAGGCAGATGTGGCATATATGGGAGACACACCACCCTTTGGTTTTCACATTTAAAAGTGCTCAACAGTCAGGATATCATCTCTCCCCTTCTGAACAGCCCTCACTAAAAGTAGACCTGATAATTCAAAGCCTGGATGAGAACAGATCTTGTGATAATACCTGGAGTTTTAGCCTGCACTAAGTAAGCCTGAGCAGGGTCTTTACCAAATAGTCTTAACTGTAAGAACTGGTACTTTTATAAAGCTCTTGACAGTGACTTTGCTTTGACAGAGAAGGAAAGTCCAAGGAGGCGGCTAACGAGCAGGTTCTTTATATGAAGACTTTGAAAGCTCTGATAGCAAGGCTAGGTTAATCATGGAGAATTTTTGTAAATGCACAATACAACAGGCAGAACAAAGTTACCAGAAAAGGGGATTTTATCAGCCTGTGAGTTTATTTTTATTAACAAGAAGTACTATTTTTTTCTGTCATGCTTCCTTTTTGCTGTTATCAATGTTTTACTTCTTATTTCTATACATCCACCTCTGCAATTACCTAATCTACAGCGACAAACAAGAATGTTACCAAAAAATGTAATTGCAAGGCAAGCATAAATAGCCCTAAGAGTTTAAAACTGGCCATTCCGGAGAGCAAAAGCAAGAAAAGCATCCCCATGAAGCGCCTGGAGGGCTGCGAGCAGAAGGCAGCTCCTCTGGTTACTACACAGCCCATGTAAGAGCATGGGGTCAAAGGAAAAATGTACCTTCAGCCAATCACGGACACGTCATTATTCTAAAACACTCATAGCTATAGATTAACAACTACATCAATGGCTGAACACATTTATATTAATACCTTGGGACTCTGGGAAGTTTTCTGGTTAGAAACATGAGGCTGTGGCCACCCACTTACAGCACAGCGGGTGCCAGCGTGGGAAAAGCATGCATCTAAATTTCTCAATTCATCCTACCCAATTCATTACTTTTCCACACATTTTTATCTAAGGAGGAGACACCTGTGTCTAAACAGCAGAGGAGAGATAGTGCACTGTGTATGTCCCAGTGTTGTGATACCATGGTGACATCCCCTCCAAAGAAGGCGGTTAAGGGTGAATAAGCTTCCTCTCCGCAGTGGTTTTGGTTCCTCCCCTCTGCTGTACTGAGTCACCACATCCCATGCGCTGCTGTTCTGAGCCAAATACCATCATTGACTTCAGCTCCGATACTGCAAAACTAAGTCCAAATATTTGCCTTTAAAAGTTTCTCCTAAAAAGTAACATATATAGAATAATCCGAAGCCCAAAGGGCAGAATTTTGGTGTCTGGAGAACCTAATGAAACGCCGACTTGGTGAGGGGACATCCTTTTCTGTGCTGAGGATCAGCTGTGCCTTCTACGTGTCGCAGTATTGTAGAGTCCAGGTCAAAAGCAATGCAACAAATTTATAGGCTGCATCTGGCCCATGGACCAAAGACTATTGGGCTAAACCGAACATCTGCACTGCTGCTCATGAGCTGAGCTGTTCGGTTACACATTCCCTGCCAAGAAGCCTGTTGCAGCAGCGATGGGTGCGCGTGCTTTGTCCCTGCAGTACTCCAAGACGTTCTGAATGACTTAGCAACAGGGGTGAAACCCCATGTGGGTACAAGTCTGCTACTTTGTGATCAAGCCTTTTGGGACATAAATAAGACGACAAAAGCTTCCTACGGAAGAAAAGCAACATAATAAAAAGTACAGGTTTCCAAGAACACCTGACATCTTCCACTGCGATCTTCTCTGCAACAGCCTAATCAGTGTCAGCACACAAAGTTCAAGTAAAGGGAACCTTAAGTAAACGTATCGATACAAATGCCGGTGTCAGATGAGGCAGCGGGAAACAAAAAAAAGCATTTGTCTAGCACATCTGCTAGCCTCATTGTGTGAAAAAGCAGAGATTCAGTACAGGCTTTTAGTAACTCAATGGCTATATAGAGAAAAGTTCAATAGCATCTAATTTTTAATCAACCGCTAAACTGTCAGGCAATACCAAAATTCTGGCCAGATTCATAGGAAGATAGTGGGGCGAGTCATCGCAGTACTTAGTCATGGTGAAAACAGTAATACAACCAAGAACACTAACAACCTCCTATTCAAATATTGTTTCGGGAGGTAAAACAACACCAGCTGCGAGTCAGTTCATATCCTTTGGTGATATTGTACAACCTCATGAGAACATCTGACTGCTCCAAAGACCATTAAGGCAACAAATGCTTTCATCAATTTAAAACAAGGTTTGGCATTAGCAACAGCAACTCCACAACTTGAAAATGAAGTTAAAACCCTTTCATTCCAGTGCTCTTGCTGCCACAACATCTGGATAGAAAAGCTGGAAGCCTGCAGAAGGCAGAAACCAGCATCTCTACAAAATGCCAGATGTTGAAATGGCATTACAATAAACTTTTATTTCAAGTTGAACAACTTCTTAGCTGTAAAGTTCCACAACAAAAAAGAGGACAGATGTTTGGCACATGTGTTAAGCATTGGGACAGGCTTTATGTCAAAACAGTCATGGTGGGAGACATGATATCGGGCAGAGAGACAACACACGAAGGAAACTGGTGACATGCCAAGGACTTCACCGATGACACAACAGAGCCTAATCCATGCCACACATGATACTGGGGCATGAGGAGGACTAAATTCACAATCTAAGTATTTTCTATTGTTAGAGCTTTTTACCCAAATTGTATCTAGTTGTTAAAGCACTAACCTAAATAACTTAGGAAAAGCAAACAGAACGTCGTTCCTTTGCCAACCCTGCTGCGAAAGCACAACACACGGCACGTATTAGTCATGCTTCCCTACACTGAGAGCTTTCCCTCTCAACCACACTTACTAGTCTAATCTAAAACCCTCTCCCTACACTTACGGAAAAACTAAGAGCCTCACTGCTTCCAGCCCAGCTTATTTCCCCTTGCATCCCCGCAGCTGTCCTACTCGCTGCCTTCTGGGAGGAGAGGCACGGAGGCACTCACCTAAAACCCCTTCTGGCAGGCAAGGCAGGAGACATGCTTCGAGACCAGGATAGCTGTACACGCACAGCCAGGTTAAGCCACTCATGTCTCGCTGTCCCCTGGGGCTTCCTCACAGCTCCTGGGGCTCCTCTGGAGTGGCTGACCAAGGGGCTGCCACCGCACAAACTGAGTGACAGCCATGGCAAAAGCAGAGGGCTCACAGGCTGGTCCATCTCTCCTGAAACATTCCAGTTCTGTTTTCCTCAAGAGCTGGCGAGCAGCAGGGAATTCCCCCCGTATGATTTGTTTTCTCTGTACTGCATCTTTCCAGGTTTCAGGGGGTTCCTCCTGCTCAGCAGCACTCTCCCGCTGTGGAAAGAATCGCCCTGCTATAGAATGCTTTAGGTTGGAAGGGACCTTAAAGATCATCNGGAATTTATTCCTAATATCTGATTTCTATTCCTAATCTAGTTGCTATGCACACAACTGCTCTTCTAAGCAGAGTGTTAAAGGCAGAAATCAGTCAGGCTGCTCTCAGGCACACGGATGTGGACGTGAAAGGAACTGGTAGTGATCAGAAGAGCCACCAGGAAACCAGCCTGTGTCATCCCTGCTCGGTGCACACAGCAAGGCTGTGCTCAGTGGCCTAACACACACAGTCCCTACCTACAGCTGCCAAGGAAAGGCAAGAAAGATCTAATTTGATACGAAGAGAGGTGGCAGGATGCAAAAGGATGTATTTACAGAGTGAGTTAGTATAAACCGTGGTGTCCTGGGGCAGCAGCTGCATTGAAGACTCAGCTTTCTGTCTCCACCTTACCTAAGGCCCCTTGGCAGATGTCTGTGCGAGTGGCTCCACCGGCTATGAACTGGGGGCTGGAACACAGCTCCTGGGAACAAAACAAGCCTTGTATGACATATATCTGCAGGTAAGGGAAGGAACAAGGCAAATTTAAACAACCAATTGACCACAGCAGGACAACGCCACAGAGATGGAGCAGGTCAGGAATGAGTGTGAGGCACCGGACACGCTAAGTGTGGCGAGAACAGGAGCTGGTGACCAAAGCTTGTGAGCAGCCATCTCACTTCACAGTACGTGCCAGTAGGTCCACGGCATTTTTACATACGTGCACACACAACTTTGCTATTACCTCCCTGCGACTGACTACGTCAGGGTCTTTCAGAGATGCCTAGACACCCCGGAGTCCCTCTGACCCGATGGCTCCTGTGGCCAGAGAGGGCTGCTTCGGTAGCCAGAGGTGCAGGTTGAGCAAGGGCTCATAAAGGAAACCTCCGCATCGCGGTCAGCTCATCTCTCTGCTAAGGAAAAGAGTTACCCACAGCGACAGTCCCCAGCGCTACCCAAAGCGAGCGGTTTATCCACACGGAGAGCTCAGGCTGGAGACCTGAACGGCTTTTGTTCCTGCTGGTTTTCCAGATGGAGCGCTGCCAGCCCGGACCCCGGCCGGTGGGACACCCCCGGTGCTCCGAGCGGCCGCAGCCTCACAAAACGGGCGCACCGGGATTTTGCAGCCGCCTGGGCGCTGCCTGGGGCGGCAGCGGGAGCGGGTCTCAGCCCGGGGCGGCAGCGGGAGCG
>VYXH01005302.1:164004-211818 GCA_013397275.1 Burhinus bistriatus
GCCGGTGCCGGTACCGAGCGGCGGCCGGAAAAACGCGCCTGCGGGTGGGCCGAGAGGGAGAAGGGGGGAACGCAACCAGCACACGCGCAGCCCGCGCAGAATTAAATCAACCCCAATTTAAGGGGAGGGGGAAGAGAAAAGTCGGATGAAAAAGCGCGGTGGTGCCGCGGAAGGATGCTACTGGGACCGGCACCGGGACCCGGACCCCCACCGCCGCCGCCCTACCGTGGGTCTCCGCCAGACGACGCCCTGCGTCTTGTAGGAGCTGGGCCCCGGCTCTCGGTAACCGAGGGCGGCGGNCCCCAGCTCTCGGTAACCGAGGGCGGCGGGGCCGGCGGGGAAAGAGGGGTCCTGGAAGAGCCGCCCCTCCTGCAGGCACTCCTGCCGCAGCGCCCCGAAGGGCTGGCCCAGGTAGGGCACGGCGTGGCCGTGCCGCCCCGCGCCCGCCGCCGCCGCCCGCTCCTTCGCCACCGCCGCCGCCATCCCCGCCATCGCCCCTCTGCTACCGCCTCCGCCTCCGCCGCCCCGCCCCGGCACGGCTCCGCCCGGCCCGGTCTGACACCACCACCCCTCCCCCGGCGGGTGTCCCCAGTGCCGCCAGTGCTCAGCCCCGCAGCATCCCCCGGTTTGCCGGAGTCCCTCTGCACCGGGAGTCACCCGCACGCCCTCCCAGTCACGGGTGAAGATTCCCTCCCCGGTCTCCAGCTCTGTTCCCCGTGGACCCGAAGGGAAGCACGTCTCCCTCGCAGCTGGGCACTTCGTTGGCTTCGCGCCTGCACCAGCCCTGGCTCCCATATTGCCGCATGTATTCATCAATTTAAAAAAGCGGCATTTCCTGCTTAAAAACCAGGAGGATCCACGTGCAAATCTCTAAGCTTTGAAAAAAGTCAAAGTAAGGGAAAAAACTAATACGGCTCAAAACCTAATATGGCACATATGTACACCATACTGTCACCCTGTTACAATTTTGAACACTGCACACAACAGAAATAATTTACAGCTTGATTTGCTGGTGGTAACCACGGCATGTGCTGCTGCCACCGCTGGCATGAATCCATCCCGCTGGCATGAATCCATCCAGATTCCCTGTGCAGCTCAAACCTCCCGCACCGAGTTCCCCCCAGACGCGCACCCCCACCCAGTGGTGCAGGAAAAGGAGCGTCTCCGTTTTGGTGGTGAGCTGCTGCCGAGGATGGCTGAAATGCTGCTGCTGGCACCCGCATAGTACGGCATCCCTCCAAGGGAGAATTCAAACCATTTGTTTCATATTTTGGGTCTGACTCAGGACATGCTGGGCGCCAGGCAGCATTCCCCGGGCACCCACGCAGAGGCTGATAGCTCTTAGTGCTGCACCCACTGCCTGCGCTGACTGTCCGGCTGCCTCGGAAGGAGAGGCACCCCGTTTTGTGGGTCATATTCCAAGCCCTAGATGCACCAAACTGTTGTTTGGAGCCATCCTAGCTGACTAAAATGAACATTATTGTTTGAAAAATGCCCAAAGAACCATAAAAATACCCAGCTGTACCACTAGCTGAGATGTGGTGGGAAGTTTTCCTTGAAAATTACAAATCAGAAGATGTTCTTTGTTGCTGACACATGACGCCTTGATGCACCAGGAAACACTGTCCATTTACTTGGTGGTTTTGGACTTCAGTCACTTACGATCCCTCTGCCTATACTCAGCACAAACGCTACTTACACAGTTATGTGGGAAGCTGGTGCTAGTAAATAGGAAAACAAGATAAGCATTGTCCACTCAATTCACAACGTAGCAGAGGAGGCCCCCAAACTCTTTCTGTAGTTAGATATGAGAGTGGTATGAGCCACACCAGCCAGCAACATCTGCGTAGATCATGGTCATCCAAGGCAGCAGTCCTGATGCTGCCTGTGAGGTTGTCCCAATTTGGCCAGGCGCAGACCAGCTTCGCTCTGCTTTGAAGGTGTCTCCTCTTCCTTACGGGTCAGAGGGGCTCTCTTAATAAAGAGAATAAAGGTATTTTTAGCAGACTATTGAGGCACACAGGAAATTAATCACACATGGAGAACTGGAAGCAGAGCAATTAATGTTATGTGCCCTAAGTGCTCTCTGAACAGAACCAGTACATGCTGTGTGCACTCAATTACTGGTACACCATTAGCCAAGGTCTCCAGCACGGCTGTGCTGAAACTCTAGCAGGACGCAGTATGACACCAGAGGATGTTTTTGCTTTTGTTTCGACTCATTAAGCACTGCTAAATTATCTCGCAGGGAAGAAGGCCATCTACTGAACCTGGAGGCTAAGAAACAACAGCACCTCACCACCTGGGAGTTTAACTCACAACGACCCGCGTTGCATCCGAACGAGACGGAACCAGTAGCTGTAGAGCTGCTTAATAGGCGTTTGGCTCCACACAGTGGTTCAAACCTGTACAGCTGCCACAGATCAGACTTCTCGTATTTTTCCAACAGTCACGGTAAAAGGAAACCAGTGTCAGTGTAAAGCAGTGGTTTCTACCAGCCTACAAAACCGGTTTTGGTTTGTGAACTCCTTTAGCCACTTTTTAGTGGGTGCAGAAGTTTAAGCTGGGTTAAGTTTTTCATATAATCACTTTGCTTTTCTTAGTCATCTCCCCTGTGTCCCATAGATGATATTCACAGAGCATTCTAGGGTCTGCTGGCAGCGTGTCAACAGCCTCTGCTTGGACAACGATCAAGAAGATCAACTGTGTACAAGCATGTTATATGGCCTCTCTGTGCAGTCAGAGTTACCAGAGTTTTCTTAGAGTCTCTGCGGTGGGATGGGGGTTGAGACAGGGCCAAACAGTAAAGGAGAAGAACAGAAGGGAGCAAAGCCAGAAGGAAATTGATCCAGCAAGGATTGAAGTAGGTGGTGGGAGAGTACCCGGAGCAATGCAGAGAAGAGGTATATTTGCCACCATGGCTTGTTAGACTGGTCCCAACCATACAGGGGCTCTACTGTCCCACGTGGTTTAATGGGAGACAAGGATATGTTGGTGTAATACAGGATTTCTCTTATTATATGGGAAGTTGGCCGTACCAGCCACCATCTGAACGGCCTCCCCACAAAGTCCTGTGCAGTCAGGTAAGTTGACAAGTCAGCCACTTCCAGCCCAGCGGCAGATGTGGATGTGAGTCCACAGTTAGAGGGAAGGAAGTTCTTTTGAGCACTACATGAGCCAGCCCTTGATCTTCTACATACTCACACAATATGCTCATTTTCTTTAAAGAAAGGGGTGATTTCCACGGGACTGTGAGACCACTCCAACGGTCCTAGGTAAAATAGCAGCACCAAGAATAGTTACTCACTACCGTCTCCCTAAAACTAGGCAACTTTAGAAAGAAAAAGAAATGTGACTATTTCTTAAGCTCTCTGCACGCCTGCAGCTCTTCAAAAAAGTCACTAACTCTCACATTTCCCAAGTAAAGCGGTTTCAGCTGTTGCCACAGCAGCTCATGCTGGTGGCTGACAAGGAGCACCCGGCTGTCACTTGCAGCCTGGAGTCCCAGGTAGGAGGATGTGCTTCTCCTTCCCTATGCCCCCACTCAGCAGTTGTGAGCAGCTCAGTGCTGCTCTGCCTTGCAGCTCTCACTCACCTGTTCTCCACTACACACAGCAGGAAGACGAAGGGGAGCAACTGGCCAGCCACCCAGGAAGAGGGAAACCGGGCCACGCAGCCGCTGGGCTCCCGCTCTCCTCCCCAGGAGCTGCCCTGTCCCCACCAGGACAAGGGTGGCTTCCTGGAGGAGGAGGCTTGCAGCAGCAACGGTGATGTTGCACAACAAAGGGAATTACTTTCCCCTCTGGAGCTGGGATCTGGAGGGGGACTGAGGTTTCCTCATCAGCACAAGACTGGCTACAGCCCCGGCCAACGCAGTGAGAGGTGGCAGAAAGGTCTGGGTCATCTTGCAAAATGCAGCCACTCTTCCCAGTTCCTTACAGTGCTGAAACACCACCCTGGACCATCCCGGTTGTGTCACGGAGCTTCACGCCCAGGGTGCAGGCGTTACCACTGCAGCATGTCATCTTCCTCCTCCTCCTCAGGCACTGACTGTTTTCTGGCTTTTATAAAAAAAGAGCAGGATCACGGCTAATTTCAGATGTGTTTCCCTATAGGGAATCCACTAGGCTGCAGCTTGTAGCAACCCCTCCCTCCCCAAATATTTAGATAAAATATTGCAACCTCTAAAAGGATAATCTTATAGGCAAACATTTAGGACCTTTCATAGTGTGACCTTTCATAGCTCACACTAGCCTGCCTATTAATAGCCACCTCATTTTCATGGTAATAGTGCGGGTAAGAGCCCGTACATCTAGAACAGGAGAAGGCAAGCTAATCCACTTTCACGCTGTAGGGTCTACAGTACAGCTAAGCAGCTTTAATTCTCATTAGCAAAGTGCTGCAGTACAGGAAAGCCATTTCATTTCCCTCTAATGCACTACAGCAAAAATGCATCTAGAACTGTTAGCTAATTGGCAATTATTTTCTCCTAAAGATTTCCACAGATACGGAACGGTTTTGATATGGATACGGAACAGTAGTTTTTGCTGCAGGCTTGGGGAAGAGTGGCTGGAAAGCTGCCTGGCAGAAAAGGACCTGGGGGTGTTGGTTAACAGCCAGCTGAATATGAGCCAGCAGTGTGCCCAGGTGGCCAAGAAGGCCAAGAGCATCCTGGCCTGTATCAGGAATAGTGTGGCCAGCAACACTANGGAATTTGCAGATTCTTCTTTGAAACCAAGATGATTAATTTCCCTGGCTTATTCTGTTCTTCCCCATTTCTCTCACCCTCCTGCTATCAACAAGAAAGGGAGAGAGGGGAAGGAAAACAGGAAGAGCCAGACAAAAACACACAAATCCCTGAAGGAACAGAAATTGGAATAATTTTAATATATTTTTTTTTCTGGTTGCTGTTTCCCTGGGGGTTAATGCCCCTTCAGCAGCATTTTTTTAGAGTCACAAAGAATCTGAAAACTTTCCCCCATAATATAACTGTCTGCTGCTACTGTAGTCAACCATACAGTCATCACCTTTTCCTCTTCTTTATATCCTCTAGATGGTGCTTTTGTATCACTTTCTACACAAAATAAATCATGCTGCTGCTAATCAAGCTTGGAAATTGATTTGGACTGCTGTAGTACAGATCACTAGGAGCAGCGGGTTGTGGTGGGCATGCTGGGTGGTTACCAGGTCCAAGCCTCTGTCAGAAAAGATGGTTGTCCTCAGCCTCTTCCCAAATGTGAGATACAGGGCAGAAAAAAACCCCTATGGCATGTTTTTCTGGAATTTATGAAGATTAAAATCTTATTGTATTTCCTCTGTATTGCACCTTAACACGTTGGTGAAGCACAAGGGTTCACCCTTCTGTGCCCACTCGCGTCCAGTGACAACTGGAGTTACAGAGCACGCAGCATATCAAGTGTATGACTAAAAAGGTACATGGGAAACAAAAGATTCCTAATCAAAACAGCATTTCCCAAATGCCAGAGCACTGTGCTTTTCCATGAACGTTGCCAAAGCTTGCAGCTTACAGCATACACAGCAAAACGGGAACATGCCTCTGGGCCACAGGAACAGAGGAAATTTCGGCGTAAGAGGCTGGTGTAGGGAGGGAAAGAAACCAGTATTCTGCCTCACGAGCAGAGAAAGTGTATACCTCTGAATGGGTCTATTTGTCAGGAGGAAAAAAAAAAAAAAATCAATCCTGGAAAGAAAAAAACCTCCCCTTAAGCTTTTTTATTCCACTCTCCATTCTGATTCAGTACACAGACACACCTAGAACTACTGAAATGTAACAGAGACTAAATTCTGGCCATCCCTCTCCTTTACTCAGTTTCAACTGTATTAATTTAATTTTTAGATAACCCGTATAGTAATTCCCTCAGCCCAACCTTCTCTACCTGTGCCCACCTGGAACCGACCAAGTAATTTCATTTCCTCTTTTGCATTCATGCTCTCCAAATATTTGCAGACAAGCAACCTGGCTAGCCTCTGTTTGGCTTCCTTATCTCAACAGGTTTTGGTCCTTAAAAATTCTCTCTTCCCTTTCCCACACCTTCTGTCTAAACTTACCAAGGGGTAGTCATCAAACATGCTCTCTGGCAAACAAAGTTACTGTTTACCCAGCTCTCGGCTGGACACGCAGTGGGCTTTGCTGGAGAAACCTGGCCATTCGATAGGAAGACAGCAGAGAGCAGCTGTGCTCCGTGAAAAATTGCTCCTACTTCAGTTCTTGAACCTACGGACATTTGCAGCAACCTTGCCAGGGAGGTGTGCACCCCTGTGTCGGTACAAAATGGGGTTGCCAGGGTAGAAACTTGGAGTTTTTCTACTACAAGAACAGGAACCACTATTTTGTAAGGTCCAAAAAGCCTTCTGCACCCAAGGCTTACTTTGTTTTTTGCTTGTTATTTTGTACGCAGGAAGCACCACCAAAAGACTGTAAATATGGTGGTTAACTTCTCACTAGCTGAGATAAGACTCCATTTTTATAGACGGGGAAGGTGCAGTGACTTTTGCCCAAGGTCACACTGAAGATGGGGAACAGGGGTTACCAGCTTGCCTCCCGTTTGGTGATATAATTTTCCATTTTTGGCCTGAGTCATGCTCCTGGATTGTATCCTTGCCCTCTGCAGGTCATATGGCCAAGTGGCTATTTCTAGCTCTGTCAAGTTCACACCTTTTATTGCAAATAAATTAATTCATAAAAATCACACTGCTTTGAGATACCAAAGAATTTTTTTTTTTTTAAAAAGGAACATTTAAGCCAGAAGTGGGTTCAACTTTTCAACATTTTCCTGGCTTTAAAACTCACTGACATCTCCACCGCCAATTAAGCTGCAATAGATATTCAGCCCCAGGTTTTGTGGCTGCTCTACTCTCCAAGAGCAGAAAGCCTGATCTCAGAAGGAAGGAAAGGAGTTTTAAACCTTCTTCATTTGGATTTTTAAAGCACTGGTCCTCGAGCCTGACTTTCAGCACACTGAACACACACAATCACTTTCCGTCTGTAAACAGGCGTGTCTGCAAAAAACACTGGTTTCCCTTGCTCCTTGTTAAAAGCGTATTTTAAAAAGGGGCAGCAGTAAAGCAAATAGCGTGGGAGTAACACAAGGCAGTGCCCACAGTCCCAGCCACGCCAGCTGCGGCCCCCACCGCTGTCTCTCGGGTACATCTCGGGTACATATTTGCACTTCTGGTGCCTCCTCCCTCCAGGGCTGTTGGAGCGTGTAGGGCAGCCCCCAGCTCCACCCGAGCCTGCCACCTGCCTATATCCACTTCCCAGGAGTTACGACAGGGCTGTGCCGCACGCCAGGAGGGCGAGCAGGCATGTCCAGGGTCGCGGTGAGGCTCTGCCAAGAAAGAGCGGCCGCAGACGGGCTCGGCTCCAACAGGAATGCCATCAAGTATTTGAAGCAGGACTACGAAGCCCTGAAGCAGCAGTGCCTGCAGGCTGGCACCCTGTTCAAGGATGAGGAGTTCCCAGCCTGTCCTTCTGCGCTGGGCTACCGGGACCTGGGACCGTACTCCTTCAAAACCCGGGGGATAATCTGGAAGCGCCCCACGGTAAGAGTGTTTTATAACTGCCAGTTTTACTAGGTTCACATCTAATCAAAACTCACCTAACATCCATACTAAATCAGTGGTGAACCTGAATATCCACTATTCCTGTATGTTTTGAGTTTTTTTTCTGTCTTGCTTTACCTCCATGGTTAGCAGAAACAAGGTTGAAAAGGGGGTGGGAGGAAGAAATCGACGTCTTCTAAGCCCTTTATAAAGCAAGGAATCCTATAACTGCTTCACGGGAACCTGCTTCCTCCCTATTCATCCCAGCTCCACAGAGCGACAACTCCAGGGTACAGTCCAGAGGTGGATGCGAAAGCCCCACATGTACCCGGACAGAGCACAGGGCACCCCAGGAACTACGGACCACAATTGTAATGGTACCCACACCATGGTCCTGCCACTGTGCACCCCAGGAAATCAGGTAAATACTTAAATAAAATCGGCTGCCTCTCTTCAAGCTACCTACAACACTTAAAGAGCAACTGACTGGAACTGTTACTACCCAAATACATATATCCTATAAATGGCCTTTCATTTTAAAATGGTCATTTTTGTCAGAAAGATTAGATGCTGATTTTTTTTTTTTAAAAACCCACAAAATCAAGGCTTCAGAGATTTTTCTGCACTTTCATTTTTCAGTCATTTTTTCTGTCCCTACTTTGCTCCTCTGTCATTTTGCAACATCAAGAACAACTGAAAAAAGGGGAAGGAAGGAAAAAAACCCCAAACAACTTACCTTCCTCTGATGGGGGAAAGGAGAATAATATTTTTTTTTTATTCACCTGAAAAGCAAAAAATGGAAACTTGCAGGTTTAAGAACTCCAAGTTTCTACCCTGGCAACCCCATTTGTCCATCAGTACTTTGCTCTGGCACCGGGAAGTTTCAGCAACAAGTACCGTGGAAGCATCTCTTGGCTTTGCCTACCCTAGGAGAAGACCAGCCTTAGAAAACTCATTAAATTATACCTTGGTTCCTCATGCAAGAACAACGTTGTGCCTGCTGCAGGCAGAGACACAGTCACAAGTGTAGCATGGTCAAGAATGGCTGAGGGCTGAGATCCAGCAGGGTTAAACGTCCCAGCCCTGCCTGCCAGAGACCTGCCCACGTGGGACCCCTCTGCCCTCCTGGCACTCGGCAGAGACACGAAGGGTTTATGGACACCTAATCCACAAGTATTGTGGCCCACTGGCTTATCCCTATGCACGGGGCAGAGCCCGACCCCTGCTGCAAGGTGACACAAACCCTCTGCTTTGCTCTCCTATGGAGGGACCTGGAGCTGACCTAATTTTCTGCGTTGTGGATGACTCCTGTCAAAGGTCACAGCCCCGCTCATTTCTCAGACTTTTTTAACTGGGGAACAGGTTTCCTTCTGCAAACTCTGCCTGTGATCGCAGGCTGATGGGATCACTGGTCACTTATCTGCCTGCATCAGGAACAGGCAGCAGGACCCAGTGGGCAATCTGGAGGAGACCTGCTGGAGAAATGCCCCCTGCAAAATAAATACCCATTCCTAAGGTCATCCCCCCCAGGTTGTGACTGCCATCAAAGACTTACCTTCTGATTTCAACAGTGGGTTTATAGAAAGAGAGAAGGTGGAAATGCAGTTGTGCCAAAGGTGTATGTGGCACTTGGCAGTGGCCCAGAAAGGACAGGTGCGTAGGTGAGTAACAAGTCATATGCAGCTGACTGTCACTGGGTGCACCGCTTTGGAGGGAGGAGAGAATAAGCAACACAAAGCCCTTGCTGTGTGGTAGGTAACCTACTCCTGACTCCTATCCACCAAGACAGCTGCGAGGCAGCTGACCAGCTGGATAACCACAGAAGCAAAAAGGATATAGCTGAGATCACACCTGGCGCCAGAAGAGATTCACGCACTGGCTCTTCATCACATACACACACAAGAAGTCTTGGGTTGTCCCTGTCTCCACGGGGTGCTCAGAGCTGACAACTGCTGCTCTCTGGGAGAGCTGGTGACTGCCTACGCCTTCCTCAAACCTGCTGGCCACATTGGGCTTCCTATAAGCTGCCCCTTGCTGCCATCTAGAAGCTCATGGGAAGCGCTCCGGAGAAAGGGAAGGCTTTTGTCTTTAGAGAAACACTAACTTCCTAATATAGGGCAGGAACAGTTGGAGGGCTCAGGGTTGGCATAGGAGGGACAGTCTTTGCCATAACCTGCTTGGCCAGCCCCAAAGGGCCAGGAAGAAAGCGGGGGGGTCACGTTTGTGTGGTTGGCCTCCCAGGAAGTGGGGTTGGGGGTGGTGGGGAACCTCCTCCACACCGGTGGCAATGGAAGCTCAACACACCTCCAGTGCCAGTAGTGACTGTCACAAACTTGTTTGCACTGCTTGAGCCAAAAATCACAGCCAAGATAAAATAAGAGGTAAATGCTGAGGTTGAATTTTCACCTCTGTCCCCACAGTAGCAAAAATTCTCACTAATATCACTGACAGTCTCCAGCAGCAAAAGGCTTCAGGATTTGTCTCAAAAAAATACATGTAGTCTTCAATTTAATAGGACAACATTGCTCTGACACCATCAGACAGAGGACAAAGGATATATTTTTTATGAAATGTTGAAAGCGTTTAATATTTTTTGAACATTAAAACAAGGAAAAAGAAGCAGGAACTTTTCAGACCGGAAAGACTGATGCATACTATGAAAATGTGTCTTTTCAGGAGTTATGTGCCAACCCTCAGTTTATAATTGGAGGAGCTACTCGAACGGATGTCTGCCAAGGAGAGTTGGGTACGTACAGCGCTTCTGAATTTTGTTTTGGAAGAAGAAAAAAAAAAAGCTTATTTAAAAATTCCTCGTACATAGACCATTTTATTGGCTATCTCCCAGGCATAGTATGGAGAGAGGCAAACATCCAAGAAGGGAACTCATGCACCAGCATTGCTGCCTGAGACAGGGTGTATATGTGCTTGTAAGAGCTATGTCAAACCTGGGAGACACCCAAGTGTCTCCTGGGGGTAGGAAGCTAATTATCCGTTTGTGGAGCAGAAAACTGGCTTGCTTTTCACCTCTAGAGTTGGAGCTGGACACCAACCTTACCATGAGAGCACTTTCCCTGAAGCAAGAGAGTGGGCTTCATGCCTATCTCAGCAAGAGCAGCTCCAAAGACTCAGGGGACAAGGGACACCAGGAAAGTTTCTCCCTCTAGCCTAGTCATTAGGGATTTTTCTTTGGGAGGCAGAGTAAGTTCCAGCCTCAGTTTCACACAAAACAAATACACAACAATCAAGGAGCAGAGCAGGAACGGGTTTAGTACAGGGGCTGGGGCTCTGCCGTGCCATTTCATGCCAAGCAGGATGGCCCGTCTGCTTGCAGGCATGAGTGAGAAACAAGGACCACATCGTAAAAAAAACTGAACAGAGCATGTAAACTTTGTAATACCATCCACAGCAAGCAAATTGTTCCAAGCCCTTCATGCTGAATGCTCCTCCTGCTTGTACGGCATGCGGTGTAGAACTGTGAGCAGGGACAGGAGCGAGCAGGCACCGGCCACGCTCTGCAAACGCGGCCAAAAAAAGGCAGTGCTGCTCAGCTCCCCGAACTAGGGCCTGACACTGACGAGGTGTCTCTCAGACAGCACTCATCTCCTCCTGGAGATCCATCATGGAAAAACTTTCCTACCCACTTTTCTCCAATGCTTGCCGTTGTCTAAACAGAGCTCCTGTACAAAGAGCCAGAAGGGAGCTCTAAGGGGGCTTTATCCCCCTTTGAATAGCTGCTGCGGCAGCCGCCTTCCCTGCCTGCCTCGCTGGTAAGATCCAGCTCCAGAAGACAGCAGCAGCAACCTCTCCTGACTACATATAGAGGCGAGAAGGCAGAAACTCTTGTAATGAGAATTTGATAGATTAGACACAGAGAAATCAGCCTTTCTCCCTCCTGCGCTGCTTACCGCAGTACTCCTGACCTTACTGATCTTGTAGCCCATCCATTGCGCAAATGAGATTCAAACAATTTCTGCAAGTCATTGGCAATAAATAATACCAATGCTGGTCCTGTAAACACAGCACCATTAAAGCAATTGCTAAAAAATTCCCTGGTGTGTGGGCCTGTGCTCCAAATGCTAAAAATAAGATGCCCAATCATATACTTGCTCCAGGATATTTGTTCGGTGGATGCTGGAACAGAGTATGGGGAAATCACTTGCTGTATTTTAGGAGAATGGTTCAGATAAATAATAAAAGCGACATTTCTTGTCACCTCCAATTTGGGGAGTTTCTGTAATAGCATAAAAAAAAAAAAAACATCATATGCCTGAAGTAAAACCTCATTTTCCTTGACAGTTTACAAGCTAAAGGACTGAGGAATATTACCTGCTCTTAAACTAGAAGAGGTCAATGCACTATTTGTGTTGAGCCTAGAAACTGAATGCAAATACCCTGAGCCCCTTTTTATTTCTGTCACCTCCTGAGTGTCTCTGTGGAATCCCAGTCCTTTCTGCTAAATGGGCTTTCATCAGAGAGCAGTGCCAAAATCCATCAAATAGTGGTAGCAACAGAACTGGACCCCAAAACCCTCTGTGAATCTGGAGACGATGCCTGCCTCCCAGCTTTCCCAAGCCAACATTTGGTGGGCAGTACCCCAAGTGCTAGTCCTGAAAGCTACCCTTAAACCTAGAAGAAAAGCCCCAAAATCTGATTCTGCTTTGGTTAGGAGCTTCCTTTTCTCTCTCTCAAAAAAAAGATAAAATAATCAAAGCTAATCCAATTTGTTTCTGCAAGGCTGCTTACAACTGCTTCTACACACACTGACCCTTCACAAAAATAAACTTCAGTATGCAGGCATGGGACTTCCCTTCTAGCATTCAGGTATTTGCATTCCATCTCTGAGGCATATTATGCTTTTTTTGATATTTTATCCAATACCTCGAATATCAAAGTCCTTGTTACTAAAGCCCTCATGTAAACCACTTCTATTGAAACAGACCCTGATTACATATTTACATAAGCCATGTATGTGACCTGTTAACAAGTCCTTTAGGGAAATAGAGCCTATTTTTAATAATCTTCTCTGACATGTTTCTTTTCTTTTAAAAATAACACAGCAGGTCTGGGTTTATATGAACAAAAGGAACAAGGAAACCCAGAGTTAGTCTCACTCCATTAAACTTATTTCTTTGACAACAGCATAAGCTAGATGAATATCAGCTTGGGAAGTTTGATGGGAACTTGAAAGACTTGAAATATTTTAAACGTTCTTTGAACCGTATCTTTTTGATAGCCTAGTAACAACTTGAAATGCAGGCACATAGTCTTAGTTATTAAAGGTGACTTGTGAAGTTTTCTTGCAGCTATCTGAATAAGTTAACCCCAGAATTGTTTGCAGAAAGTCTTAAGAAGCAAGTGGCATAAATTTAATTGAAATAATATAAAACATACTCAAACCATCTGAGTTTAGTATTAGCTTTCCAGATCCACACCTTTAATATTCACGGGGTGCTTTTGTTCTGAAGGCTCAGAGGGTACTCCAAGCACTGCAGCTCCCTTGGCCTGGGCTGTCAGCTGGAGAAGTCCCCTGAAGCCGACGCAGGTGCACCAGTTCACACCAGCTAAGGAGCCCACCCCATGCATGCTTTGTGCACGTCTCATCTTACAGGCAGATTTGAGAAGATTACGAGTAGACTGGAGAACAAACTAAAGCCTGACAGCTCTGAGATAGATCTGATAGCTGTTGAGGGAGTCTTTGGAGTGCCTGTAGGCAGGAGAGTGCTTAACAGTACTCGGTTTGTTCACTTGTTTTGCTATAGACCTTAATATATGGCCCTTGTGATGTTCACTCCCATGGGCCCAGGGGTATTGGAGATCCTTGTTCTAGCAGATATATCCCCTAGATCTCAAAAAATACATTCACTGACAACTCTTGAGACCTCAAATAGAAGAAAGCCTGTTCCTTTGCGGGGTGCTCCTTTGCCTGTCTGTACACAGCTGCAGAGCTTAATTCATTTCCGTAGAAAACTTTAGGAAGCCTTCTTTAGAAATCTCAAAGCAGGAACAGCCTGCACCACCAGAAATTATAAAGCTAGCGGGGTCAGTGCTTCCTTGATATCTGGTAGGATGCCGCAGGTACTACAAGCTCTGAAGAAGGGCTTCCAGCAGAGACTAAAGCTGAGAGTCAAATCTGCTAGGCAAACCGGGAAGCAAGAGCCACAGCATTGTATTTGGATCCCTTCTGAGCACCAGGCATTGCTGAAATAGCAACATGCCAGAGTACAATCAGGACAGAAATGGCTCTGTACTGTCCAGTTAGATCTTGGACTTTTGGCTTAAACTCACCATCACTAGGTCAACGAAGAGTTTAGATGCTCTACGTCTAGACACTTTGATGATAGCTAAACAGAAACTGAGCACAGCTCTGTAGCAACTGAAACTAATCAAATTTCTCATTTATTTTATGGCCTCTGCAAGTGCAGCGTGCTTGGGTAAACATCATCAATATAGAGGAGTCGCTCAGCTCCCAGATCACCAAGGATTCAGTATTCTCTGCAGCAATTCGATTATCTCTGTAAACCAGGAGGTGCCCGCGTAGCACTGAGAACACGAGCCACCTCCGTACCTCTGTGAGCACCGAGTGATTTTATTTCAAGAACACTAATAGTCAACATAATTCTCCAAGATCATGTGTCTATATACACACGCACACAGAGCTAGGCACAGCTAGGTTTCCTGTTTACCCTTTCCACCACAAACTCAAGGTCAGAATTACTTATTTCAAATTAAAATAAAACCAACCAAAAACCAATTGGACTTTACCAACATTACAAATTACTTCAGATCCAGCAACCAAGCTGGCTTCTTTTTAACACATTCAGCAGCAGCAGTAAACCCTGCAATTAGCACTTGTCTGAAACTTTTGTTCATGAAACATGAGATTGAGCAGAAAGCAGGGTATGTGCCTGTAGGTGATTTAGCCTTGCAGGGCTAATGCCAAGAAGACTATTTATTTATATAGTTAAAAGGCTGCAACTTCAAACACAGAAGTGTTTGTGACCAGAAATGCTTTTTGATATTGGCATTTTACTGACTATAACTGTATTGGAAATACATTCTAATTAAATATTTAATTCATTGGCCATCGGCCTCATTTCCTGTCCCTCCAAAAATTCACTTTTTAGGAAGTGAATAAAATAGTTTCCTCATAGTTTGAGAGATGACTTATAACCTGCAGCTGAATCAGGACAAGTTTTAGGGGTCCTACAGAAGCTACCTTTCTAGGGAGCTTGTGCTGCCACCCTATGTCGTAGGTACAACCACAAACAAAACTCTGAAATTTGCTGTCGGCAAAATGATGTGCAGCTTTGAAAAAAGGAACATGCACTGTCAACTTGTACTTTTTTTTAGAACTAGTAACCTATTATCCAGTAGGGCTGAGAAACCTTACTTATAGGCCAGGATACCATTGTGGTGTGCAAGAAAGTAAGAGGCAACCTGTGCAGTCTAGGCTTCGTCCTGGAAGCTCCTTGGTATGGACAGATTCCTGCATCCTCTTTAGTTTGTCTTAAAGCTGATACCACAGGCGCCTGAATGGAACGCGTCAGATATATACAAAGATGGCCCCAAACCATCTGCATCTAAGCACCCCATGCAAACCTTCCTTTTTATCAAGTTACTGCACAGCAGCCAATTCCCAGCTGGTTCCATTTGGAGGGCATGGTTAATATTTGTTCAGCTGCAAGCTTAGCCAAAGATATTAGGCCCCCAAGTAAGGTTTAGACACAGGACTCTGCATTGCTCAAGGCAAGCATAGCTATTTTTAAGGCCAAGATCACCACTGCAATTCTTCCAATACAATTCTTTCCATGCGTGCTTTACACAGACTTGCCCCTAATGCTTCCCCAGGAGGTTAGATTGCATGGTGCATTTGCGGGAGGCAGAAGTGCCAGTGCCAATGCCACTCACTCTCCCAGATGCTAAGAAGTTAATTCATACCGTAAGATAGCTGTAAAGGATTTCACGCTGCATTTGGCATCTTATGGGGATGAGATTCTGAAATTGTTTAGTTCTGAGTCGGGGAAATAAATAACCTATTTAAGGAAACCCCTCTCATTTCACTGATTCTTCTGCCTAATTGTGCATCAAACATACACCATCCTCAGCAAAGCCCAGAGTAGCTTCCACTTCACTGGCTGTAAAAACTTAGCCTGGACCAGGAAGGGAAAACCCTTCCAGATGTTGCACATTGGGAGAGCAGCAACTTGTCACTGCTGCAGACCTTCTCTGGTCTCACCGTGAGTGGAGGCATGCAACAGGAACACCAGGACCCCCACCCTGCCACCTTCTCAGAAATGATCTTCAGTGCTTCACAGCATGCCGGGAACAGCCAGGGCAGCAAGAAAACCTGGGGCAGTTGAAAAAACGAGGGCTTCAGTTCTAACTTCATAAGGCTTTTCATTTTCCTCCTCTGAAGAGTCATTCTCCAGACTTATCACCACCTTTCCAAGCAAAAGCAGAAGTTATAACAGCATAAGGCATACACCTGTACCAAGGAAAGCCTCAAAGAAATAGATACAAACCAGGTCCGAGTGTTCTCAGTCTCATGCTTACCTACATCTACATTTTCTTGGAAGAGGAGGTTGTTTGCAGTATGCAAATACTGTGAGAAACCCATGAGTCACTGAGTTTCCCAGGGGCTCCACCTTTAGCGCCATAGAGGCTTCCACTTACCCAACCTCCAATCCACAACAAGCGAGTGACCAAGCCAGCAAACAGCTTGAGCTGGGAGACACCCAGCCTCCAGCGAGGGCTAGGCATGTCCATCCTTTCCAGAGTAAGGAATGGGCCAGAGAAAGGACTTACCTCCTTGCAGAGTTCCCAGGAGACTTCAGTTTCCATTAGACTCACGGGCAAATCTGTAGCAATAGCCCGAAGTGCTGGTTCTAATTTCAGACCTTCAAAGAAAGGGCAAAGAAAGAATAGCGACCCAAATGTTCCTGCTATCCATCAAATCTTCTCTAAAAGGTAGGAATGGAAGTCCCACTGCTCTTCTATCAACCCAGAGCTTTTGCCCTCTTCTAGACACCTTCTAAGCCCTTGCCTCTCCCAGGTGTAGTGGCTCAGATCTAGTTGCAAGTGTTGCAGGTCATTAACTTTGTACTGCCCAGCCAGGTTTTGCAACCCACATACCCCAAACGCCTTCCTCTCTTGGCTATGTTCTTGGTCTCCTGAGGGCATTAACAAGCTTAGATAAAGCAAACGACTTTCACAGCTTCATTAAAAAGTCAAAATAGCAAAGTCCAAACCAGACCATTGAGATTACTACCATGATCAGCCTCAGAGGCCCCAAGATACCTGTGTGGTCTGGGTGAGTGGAAAATGAGCACAAGAGATAAGTAACACAACAAAACAAGAATGGATTGCTGAACCAATACTGAGTCTGGCAGGACTTTGCAAAGCACTTCATGCTGGTATTTTAGTCTAGGTGGGAGTGTGGCATAAAGGTGTAGGGATCAGCTGGGCAAAACACTATTTGTTAATGAACTTTTCTGCCTTGTATCACATGTGTTTTTAGGTGATTGCTGGCTCCTAGCTGCCATTGCATCTCTCACTTTGAATCCAGATGTTCTGTACCGCGTTGTTCCAAAGGATCAGAATTTCCAGAAGGACTATGCTGGGATCTTTCATTTCCAGGTACCTATATGATCAAGGTATCGAGAATAAAAGCTGGAAATGCTAGTGTTTAGCTAAAAGCAGCTTTTTTTGTGTTTGGCACAGGCTAAATATCAAAGAATTACAGTGTGTAAGTGAAATCGGTGGGGGGCAAGGGGGGAAGAAAAGAAGAACAGAGTTAAAAAACTTTAAACGCCACCTGCTCACTGGCTAGGTTCTGCTGTCTTACAGCTGATAGGACTCTGGTGAGTTACATAGGTTTTGTAAACTGAGCCAAACCATCATGCCACGTGAGTCAAGCCAAGCTCTGTCTCTCCTGACTGTCAAGACTGAATTCAGGCTGATGTGGTTCCTCCCTCTTCCCTTCCCTCCCCACCGTTTTGCCTGGACTTCCTTGCCTGCAGACCTGGAACTGAGCCAGCCTCCTTTGACTAGAAGTTAGGCTCAGGTGTGAGCAGTGTGGATTCACCCTGCAAAGCTAAAGGAGGTGTTTCAGTGAGGAGGGATATTATAGAGCACATACCTATCCCTCCCACCAGCTCATCTCAGCAGAGGGATTATTACGTAAATTATCTTCTTTCCCTCCTTTCAGGACTGCATCGAATTCAGGCAAAAAAAATAGTGTGAGCAATGTTTCACACATACCCCAGTATTTTCAGAAGGGATTAGCACTATTGAGTTCTTCCCCTTTGGGTGACCTCTCCTTGCAGCATTTTTACAGGGTCATTGGTTGTTTTTTTTTTTTCCAATGGATTGGACCTTAAAAGAGTAGACAAGAGAAGACTTCAGAGTCTCTGCACTAGCCTTCTGGACTCTCCACTATGTAAGCTCTGCATGGAGCACAGACAGTGTTCCAGATGTTATGTGCAAGAAGTTGCTGTTAATATTACCTATCAGCAAAACTTTAATGCAGCATTAAGAAGCCTGCTCAGCACTTCACAGGAATGGGAAGAGTTTGTCTCTGTTACAAGGGAGAGGAGCCCAACATGGGAATGAAACCTTGCAATGACTTATCCAGGGGAAACTGTTGACAGATGAAGGGGTAGGAAGATGGCAGTGCAGAGCTATTATGTGCACACCAGCCCTCGTCATCTTTTCCTTTCTTCTTTTCATCAGTTCTGGCAGTATGGAGAGTGGGTGGATGTCGTGGTGGATGACAGGCTGCCGACCAAGAACGGGAAGCTGCTCTTCGTGCACTCGGAGGAAGGCGATGAGTTCTGGAGTGCACTGCTGGAGAAGGCCTATGCCAAGTATGGTGGCTAAGCAGGACGCAGCACTCCTGGTTGTGCAGAAGTTGATTGCCCGGGTGGTTGTGGTGTTATACACAATGAACTTCACTCAAACACAGCTTCAGTTCCACCCATTTTTCACAGTTTTCTCTAGGTCCATAAAGGGTATTGCCAACTGTCTGTTTTAAGGGGCTCTACTTCTGGTGCGCCAGGTCACACTGGTGACCAGAAGGACCGAGGGATACTAAATTATGAAAGATTCTTTCTGTAGTGCCAATGCCTACAAGTGGAGATGGCCTCTTATATAGCTATTGTCATTGCCACCACAGGTTGAACGGCTCTTATGAAGCTCTTGCAGGTGGATCCACTATGGAGGGCTTTGAGGATTTTACTGGAGGCATCTCTGAGTCCTATGAGCTGCGGAGGGCTCCTTCGAACCTGTACCAAATCATCCAGAAGGCTCTGAGAGCTGGGTCATTGCTTGGCTGTTCCATTGATGTAAGAGACTGCTGCTGCTTTACTCTCCTCTCCTGTTCTCAGTGCTCTCGTCCATACTGTAACAAAAGCTTGGAGCAATGTTCGACATAGGTAGGAAGGTCTGAATTAAAAGCGTACCACAATTGATGGGAGACTTTTATTGATTTCAGTTATAAAAACACTTTGAGTGAGGTTCTAAATAACCAACTCTCATCTTGCCTCCCATTTTACAAGACAGCCTGTGATAGTACTTTGAGCCATGAACTGGGGACTAGTCTTCCTCAACTCCATTTTCATTCTCTGAGTGTCTTTTCTCATTCAAATTCTGTGTAATTTCAGCTCCAAACATGCAACTGCCAGAGACAAACTCTTTGAGATACTTTATTGTAGCCTGTAGTCTGATTCTGGCTTTGGTTTTCAATCCTAAAGATTATTGACACCTGTAATACAAATTCTCTCAAGTTACAGATGATGCTTGTACATGTTTTGGAAACTCCACACCTTTCACATCCCGTTTCATTATCTTGTTTGAAATCCTGATTCATGGAGTATAGGATTACTAGAGTTGAAATTTTGATACGCTGGATCTCAACCAAGGCAGGCTAGAGCTGGGTGCACATGAATGCATCTTTGCAGGTGACTGGATCTGTTACCTGAGCGGAGAATTGGATTTAGATTTAGACTTTGTTGTACATTCTTGAATCTCTCCTGTGCTAGGACTGCATATTTACAGGCATGAAACTGTGGAGATGAACTTTTGCTGTGGATCTCACCTCTATTTGATACACTGATACATCAGGAATTTTGATATTCATTGTGCATATCACTTTGGATATCTTCCCCCATATTAATTTGCTCATGAAAGCTGTGCTTATACACAATATATAGTCCTAAATGTGTATACTTTTATTGCCCCAGATAACTACTGCAGCTGAAATAGAAGCGATCACAAGCCTGAAGCTAGTAAAGGGACATGCTTACTCTGTCACTGGAGCAGAAGAGGTAAGCCAGCCTCTCCAGGGCCATCATACAGAACAGTTTGGGGTTGCAATACTGCAGTGCCTTTAACTTTCAGATGTCTTTCTGTGACTGACCAAATGAAAATGTTGCTAACTTGTGCACCTTCTTACAGAAAAAGAAAGTACCTGTAGTACTTAGCCAGGTTGGAAGCCCTGTACTGGTAGTTACATAGAGTATACTGTGCAGTCCCCAACTTGGGTTGTATCAACAGACCGGAATACAAAAGGCAACGGTGGGCCAAGCTGCTACTGAAATGGAGAGCATGGAGAGGAGAAACATGAGAGGAGGCAGCTCTTTCCCCACATGTTCGTACTGCATGAGGTGGGGGTGTGCTCTTTGCCAGTCAGCGCTAATGGGAAAGGAATAAAAGCCTCTTTCATGAACTCCTCCGTTAGTCTCACCTTCACAGTGAGCCCTAGGTCTCCTGCTCCACTGAAACTGGAATCGTTACAGAGGTGTCCGTGCCAAGTAACCTCTTTCTAACCTTGCTGTGTTGTGCGATGTCTCCTGCTTTTGAGGATGTAGATATGCTGCTGTTTTGTAGCTGATGTTTTTCCTTGCAGGTTGCTGTCATATGAAATGGTGAGCGCTGCAGCTAATGGCTCGCTTGGTGGCACAGGATAATGTAAAATAAGGGTGGAAGGCATCTAGGTCTCTTTTAACTATTGGAAATTGTAATGGACTCCATCACTCAAGTACAAATCGTGTTTTATCCTGTCTGAAAAGCAATTGCCCCATGATGACTGGAATAATGGAAGCGCTCAGGCTCTGTTTGTTGTGGATCTTTCAGGTATATTACCGAGGACGTCCAGAGAAACTAGTGAGGCTTAGAAATCCCTGGGGTGAAGTGGAATGGACTGGAGCTTGGAGTGATAAGTAGGTTTTTATATGCCCCTGCCTCTCTCTCTTCAGTGTATTTTGGCATCTTTTAAAAATTAAATTGGGACTATGCAGTTAATCCAATCACAAAGCACATTTAGGAGAGATACTAAATCAGTTGGGATAAAACACTATTAATTTATTAGCAAGGTTAGATATTGATCTGCTCTGCCCAGTGGACATTCTTCCCTGCCTCAGGCAGAGCTTTCTAATAAGAGAGAACAGCCCACATTTTAATTGTGAGCAGCCCAATGCAAGCATTTCCACGTCATTTTGCAGGATGACTTTTCTGAGATTGATCCAACTGATGGTGCCAGGACCTTAGTAGGATATACAAACCAATCCTATTCCTGGGAAATACAGCAGGGCTAAACCATGGTGCCTCTGCCTCAGCTCTAAGGTTGCTGGGCTCTAAATCAGACCAGTATTTGGTTTCTACTGGAGGATCTTGAAAAAAAATGAGGATGTTGACTAAACTAAGGACCTAGAAGTTTGAAAATCTATCAGAAACTGTCTGGGCTTCAACTGCCTTGGAATTTCATGAGAATGGCAGTGACAACACGTCTTTTATTTTTATATTTAGAGTGGCATAAATTTTACTTCCATTTGGGCCACAATATATTTTTTCATGCAATACTCTGAGATTTCAGTTTCCTGTCCTGACTGACTGCTGTACCAGTGCTGATGTTATATAATACTTAGGGATAGAAAATAGAGATTAACATTAGAGTTATTCTTACCTTTATCAGAGCTGCTTTGCTCAGCCCCAAGATAAGGTGCCTCAGGCATGCACACATGCCATATCCTGATTTTGTTGCACCAGTTGTACCATGGGACAACCCTGCTGAGTCAGGTGTAGAACTGCACCATCACGTGGGAGCAGATCAAAGCAGAATCCAGCTTGCTGCACCCTAACATCGGAATGGGAAAGGAGCGATGCTGTTTTCTGCAGTACATTTTCTAATCCCATGTTTTTGCTTTCTTGTTCTTTGGTGATGCCAACAGTGGAGCTTATATCATTTCCTAGGGAGAATATCAGGCATCCCAACAGATCTTACAATGGAGAAGCTCTGCCTGACTTTCAGGCTGCCTGTTGCCTAATCCAGCTAGTCTGCAATATAGGTACATTCCAGCACCTGGCAGTGATGACTCAGTTTAAAACTTATTTGCTCCAAATACAGTTGCAGTCTGATTCCAGCCCTGTACAGTCAGGTTGCAGTGTGTACTGCCATTAAGAGGGGCAGAAGGTCTAGTCGTTGAAGGAATACATTCTCCTTTATCAGCTGCAACCGAAGACAGAGCCTAACTCTCGATCTCGTTGTAGAATCAAATACAACAACTGAACAGCTTGCTTTTGTGCTTTGTCTGCAGTGCTCCTGAATGGAATTATGTTGATCCCAAACAAAGACAGGCTCTGGATAAGCAAGTAGATGATGGAGAGTTTTGGTGAGCATCGTTCAGTTAGTTTAATCTTTTGGACATTTTCTGTGCACATATGCTTTTTTAGCTGTCCTTTCAGTTGTATGGAGAGAAACTGCCAGCACCAAGGGGGTTAAGAATGACATGCGTGTGTTGTTAGCCTCTTGTTTATCTCCCTTCCCATTCAAACATTACCTTTTATTAGAGCTTGCATAACTCAGTGCTTATCCAAAATATAGAGACCAGATGGTAATAAAATCAATGAGGTGGCAAGAATGAACCTCAGCTGCTCTATATTTTGAGGTTTGTTTTTTTCCCTAAATGCTACACACTAATGAAAAAGTTTAGATTACCAGCTTGGGAAGAGTCTGTTTACCCAGACCTAATGGAAAGCCCATCCCAGTTAGCTGATTGTATGGATCAGTACTCAATACATGTCACTCTGTCCTAGACTGGAAAGATAAATGCCCACCGTCTTTCAGTGCAATCAGCTATCTGGGCCATAAGGCACTGAGAAACGAGAACGGACCTCTGCTTGCGGCATGAAGTGATCAAGGTCTGTCACTCATGCAAATCTAGTAGGAATGGTAAAAGCAAACATTAATGATAGAATTAAAGCAAAACACAACTGATATACTTTTTCTACAGAGTGACTCTTTCATAAGGGCCAACTCTTACTCCTATTAAATGGCATCTCCTTGCACATTTTGTTCCACCAATTTCAGTGAATTTGCTTATGAAGCATGATCCATGAGGGGTTGCCCACGACTGGAGATGACAGAAAACGGTATGACTGAGCCCATAATGTGTAACAGCTGTTGAGACCAACTGTCTCCAGGAGATACAGCTTATTCAGGAAGTGGGAAATTTTGTTTCCCAAAAGCCAGTTCCAGATTTCAGAGTTCAATTAACTGGGGCTTTGGGCAGCTCTGGAGTACTGATGTTTGCTGCCCTGTTGGGAGAGACATCCATTTGCAGTCTCCTCGACTGTTGCAGGCTGATGGACTAACCCTGATCTTTCTGTGCACCAGGATGGCATTTTCGGATTTTCAAAGGCAGTTCACCCGCCTTGAGATCTGCAGCTTGACTCCCGACACACTGACAAGCAACGAGGTCAATAAATGGGACCTGACCCTGTTTAATGGACAGTGGAGACGAGGTTCAACTGCTGGGGGCTGCCAGAACTACCAAGGTGGGGACCCAGCCAAGTTGGCACTTAGTGAAATACAAACAAAATAATCAAAATAAATGCTTGTGAACTGGTGGGGGCTTCGGTGGGAAGAGCGTGGAGTTGCAGCTCTTTCTGCTGGGTTTAGACAGTAAGCAAAAGCTTGGCAGCCTAAACCAAGATCTAATTCACACTTATTTCTTCGTTGGGGATTACCAACCCACTAAGCAGTTAATTCATGGCTGTATTCCTTTTTTTTTCTCTGTCTGCTTTCCCTGCTTACACGGCTTTTGCTGCTGACTGGAGTAATCCTCTGAAGGGCTGCGTAGGCCAGAAAAGTGTCACAGTTCAGTGGCAGTGTTATTTCCCATTCATTTTCAGGTTAGACCTCTGGAGAGGCTGTCTGGCATTTGGTCCTCTTGCAACAATAACAGCCTCAGCCAAGGACATTTCCTGAAGATAAATGACTGGCTGGAATTAACGACATCAGCTCCTCGCTGTTGGTCATTACTCCCCAGGAAATACCTTGGTGCTTTGATTTGCCAAGGCTCCAGTTGATATTCAGCATAGCTGTGAAAACATAAAACCATACAACGTAATGGAAAGGGCTGGAAAAACTCCAGGCAGAAGTCCTTCCAAAGAGATATTCTCTGAAATTCTAGTGACAGCCATCTTCACTACAATGACAACAAAATCTCCTTCTTTTTGTCTTGCCTTGGGAATGTTTAGCAACATACTGGACCAATCCCCAGTTTAAAATCCGGTTGGATGAACCAGATGATGATCACGAAGGGAGTTTGAATGAGCCGTGCTGTACTATACTGGTGGGCTTGATGCAGAAGAACCGCAGGAGACAGAAGAAAATGGGAGAAGCTCTGCTTAGTATCGGTTATTCACTCTATCAGGTAAAGTTTGTTCCTGATTAAAGGCTTTGTTCCCTCTTCTGTTAGCCTTGAAAAAATTAGCGATATGCTACATCTTGACATTCAGCGCTACACTTCAATAAGAACTGGATTTTGCGAGATGATTCAAATCCTTCTCTCGTTTCTTCCTGACCCACATAATATGGGAAGATTCAGATAAATTTAGGCTTGGTTTTTGTCCCTCTTTAACAGGAGAGCCGTGTAAAACTAGAAGCAATAATTTAGCAACAGTCTCATGGAGAGCTTTCTCTTTCAAAATCTGAATGGGGGCAGGCTCAGGGTGCCTGGCAATTCCAGATAAGTGTTTCTGATTACAGCCTATCGTTAGTGCTCAGTAGTCACTTTCTTTTTTTTTTATTTTTTATTATTTTTCCCTTGCATTTGAAAATTGTTTTGATTCATTGTCTACCATGCTATTGTTCTGGTTCAGTAGTTTCGGGTTTTTGTGTTGGGCTTTTTTTTTCTGATTCTACCAGCGTTGCTTCTTCTGTAAAAATATGATGTGGAGAAAAATCTACAGTGTCACCTCTAATTTCTGTGATGTGAAGGGAGAGAAGTAAATATAAAAATTTCCAACCAGTATTTATCATTCCCAGTATGATACCTGGAGAAAAGCAATTAAATGTTGCATAGATTCCACTGGATGAAGATCATTAACCAGCACAGGTGGCAGCAGATGGGAATGGCTGACTTTTGCTAATATATCTTGTATAGGATGGTTCAAAACTAGGCAAGGTTTTCCCTAGTGCCTAAGCGTCTGCATACACAAATGGTTCTCACCGAGCACATTTCTGAGTTGCCATCTGTGTGGTGCCAAGCACCCTGGCCTATTGGCATCCTGGAATTTGCACACTAAGGATATTTGTCTGCTTATACCGCTGAGTACAAAACTGAAGACGTTAGCAGAGCCCTTCTACTTTACATCTGTTTAATCCCATCTGCCTGCTCCATGATGTTTTCCATAATAGGGTAGACTTGGTGACTTTTAACAACATGAAGTCTTTCTTTTGAAAGAAATGGCTACTATGTCACCTCAGGTGGACATTCAGCTATGATCCAAGTTCCTTGGGTCATACACTGTTGTGGATTTACATCTCTGCAGCTGATGCTGTGACTGAGAAGGTCCGGGTAGGACAGCATGGATAGTAACTTAAAGCAGATCTCTGTGCAGGAGAAG
Organism: Burhinus bistriatus; assembly: GCA_013397275.1. NCBI lineage: Eukaryota > Metazoa > Chordata > Aves > Charadriiformes > Burhinidae > Burhinus > Burhinus bistriatus. The sequence continues at coordinate 189,475 of VYXH01005302.1, forward strand.
GTGAAAAGACGGATGCCCAAGTCTTCCTGCTCTGCAGAGCTTTTCTAAGTCACGTTGCTCAGGCTGCCCACTGACAATAACTGTAAGTGTGCCCATCACGGAGCTCCTGGCCTTCTAGTATGCTGGTTGTAAGGAATAAGACCTGAAGTGTCAAGGGACCATCTCAGGCCCCAGAATCATTGTACGAACAATATTTTCAAAAGCTCCTTTGGAACTTGGGAGGACATGCTCTTTGGCTCTCTCTGGAATCTGTGCTCTCAAGACAACTAATTGCTTTTGGAAAAGTTACCTTATATTTGAAACTATAAATTAACATAGCAATTAAGTTAATTTAGGAAGGGCCAAATCTTGAAATTTGTTACTTGTTATAATTATCTCACAACCACCTTATCATCCTCATGCTGGTTGCTGGTGATGGTAGCCTTATATTTTCATCCTATTCCAGTAACAGTAGACTAGTGGATTTTAGGTCTGCTGTAATAAATTTTCAGTTCATTTTTTGTTAGCAAAGTGGGGCTAACCTGTTGACTTCCCTCACTGAATATTTTGAGGCTGACCCAAATATTTCTAACCAGTAGTATCATTCACAACACCACATCAGGAGAAAAGCAGTAAATGTTGTATAGATTCCTCTGGATGAAGATCCTGTTTTTCCTTTAGAACAGCTCTAGCACAAGCTGAGAACTTCCTGCATAACTGATACTACAATATGTGGTTGTAAATGGAATTTGAAAAAATGTGTCTGAAGGAGGCTTTATCTGATTATTTTTCTTTCTAACGATAGAAGCGGTTATGTAGCAGCCCTTTAACATCAGCTCTTTCTCTTCCTTTCAGATTCCTCAGGAGGTATGTAATCTCTGCTGAAGACTTCTGCCCTCCAGATGGGCACCTCCTGTTGCACTGCAGAATTTAGCTAACAGAAAGACTTCTTCCTTACTAATGACAGCTCTTCTGGAGAGCTTTGTTCTTGGATCACTGGACCAGTATCTTAAGTTCTGAATAACCATTTCCAAGGGACTGGGGCACAAGGTTTTATTACAGACATCTGAGTCCCAATCTTGACTTCATTTATACTTGTTGAAATTTGGTTTCCAATAAGTTTGTATAACATAGGTCAGAATTTGTCTATTTGGTACAGGCAGAACAGAGTCTCTGCACTCTAAAATTGAGAAAATGTAGCTAATGTTGTTCCAAAGAAATGCCAAACTCCGGATCCGTTCCTCTTACAGTTCTGAGTTGGGGTTCCTGGTAATGAACAAACCCCGCTCAACCTTCCCTAATCGTCCCGGATGTCAATACTGAGGTAAAGAGACTTTTCATTCCTGAAGAAAGAGACCCCAGGGGTGTCTGGCAGTAGGAATAGCCTATGCTCATTACTGAGGTCCAGCAGCCTGCGCTGCCAATTTTTCCTCGGCTTTTCAGCCATTTTCTTCTCTCTCAGTAAATGAATGTGTGGTCATGTAGCAATTAACTGTGTTCTTTTAACAGCCTTGCAGATGCAAAGGGAAAATGAACTTTATATATTGAAAAAGATATGAATCTGGCTTCTTAATCTTTGCAGTCCCACTTAGCTTAAGATTGAATGGGGAGAAAGAATGGGGTTATTGAATAAATACCAAATCCAATGTTATCTGCAGAACAAAAGAGGAAAAAACCCCATATTTTTCTACAGTTTACAGCAGAAAAACTGAATGACTGTAAAATGTTTGATAACATCTTTGTATGCTCTGATCTTAGACAGCCAGAAATCTTATCCATATGCAATGTTCCCCATCCCGTGTCAACCACACAGCACTTTTTGTGGATCGTTGAATCACACTTTTTGAAAGACATCCCTGTGGACCAAAAGTCATGAATAGCAGGTTTAAAGCAGAGATGTTATTCTTACACTACTGTTTCTTGTTACATTGGTGTTTTGTTTTGTGAGCTATGCAACATTTCACTTGTTTAATAGTATATTGGTATTATGAAAAAGTTAAGTACTATTTTCCACATAATACAAAGGAACACCCTTAGTGTTACTAATAGAAGTTGGGTAAATCATCTAATGTGGCCCGAAAACTCTCATCCTTGTGACTACTACTGTGTTCTGTTTACTATTATTTTCTGTCTAAACAAGTCAGAGACTACAAGTCCTACGCAATTAGAAGATCCATCCCACACCATAAACTGCTCAAAAACATTCTGAAATTTAACTTTGTTCGTGAGCAGCCTGTGAAAGCAAAAAATGCTCACTACATGGACGACTTAAGTACAGAAAGTGCTAGTTTGACCAGATATGAGCACACATCATGATCTTTTTATTTATTTTATATTACAGACTGTAAAAAGGCATGTGAAAAGATAATCTTTCTAAAGGAAGATACTTTCCCCTTCTAATTATCTGCCTGACCGTTTCCCATGGCAGAACCTTGGTGATTATCTTTTACACCATCACTTGCCGATTTATGATTTTATGCTAAGAAAAAACTTGAGCTGGCTTTAAAGCACTGAATTTGAAATAGGGCGGCTGGCTTACCAGTGAATTGTCAAATGGTTTCTAACAAAAACACATTTCCCACAGCTGGAAAATAACACAGATATTCATGCAAATCGTGCTTTCTTCGCAAGGAACCAACCAGCAGCCCGATCTGATCCTTATGTCAACCTGCGTGAAGTCTCCAGCCGCATGAAGTTGCCCCGGGGAGAGTACCTCATTGTGCCGTCCACTTTTGAGCCTTACAAAAATGGAGAGTTCTGCCTGAGAGTTTTTTCTGAGAAAAAGGCTAAAACTCAGTGCGTATCTTCTCTGTAAAGCCTTCTCTTCTGCTGGTGAGGCACATAAAGGAAAAGGTCAGATGTTTCACCCACATCTCATGCTCTATCTTTTCCCTTAACTGGTAAAGTAGGCCTGTTTCTAGGACCTATTTTCTTACTTAATCTCCCATATGTGACACACACACATCCATGGTAGACAGTTGCAGCTCTTCAGATGGCCTCCAGCGAGCACCCAAGTGGTAACTAGATCCCTCAGGTCTGTGAAGTAGAAGTTCCCACAATTAAAGAGTGGAGGCTTTGGGAGTATGACAATAAGGAGATGGTTTTAAAAAGGGTTGTATCAATGGCAGCCATTGAATGAAAACTCTGGAGTCTGAACACAAGACAAGAAAAACAAGGCTGGATTTCCCAAGGACATCTTCAAAGAGGTGGGACAGACAGAGGTGTAGGAAGCAGGAAACCTGGGGACTTGTTCTATGCATTTGGTAACACCTTATATTAAAACAGCTTGTTTTCTTAATTATTTTAAGGGCAAATGATAGACTTGTCATTTCTTGTTGGTTTTTGTTTGTTTGTCGTCCCCCCCCTGCCCCCCGTTTTTCCTTAGGATGATTGGTGATGTGGTGGCTGCAAAACCATACGAGGTAAATGTGTTAACTGGGCAGATAGTTGGGTTGGTTTTGTTTTTTTTTTTAACAGACTTTTCTTTCATAATGTTGGGGCAGGTTGGTGAGATTTTTATTTTTCCCCTGAGCTGGGATCACAGCATGTGTTTGTGCTCAGGAAAAATATTTTTTGGTTCTGGGGATTCTTTGCATATCTCCATGGCTTAGTTTCACGTGTATTTTCATGCACCTGGGTCATGTGGGACAGAAAGTGCACCCTTGTAGACTGGGCTGGAACACATTAAATTGTCCTTCCATCTAGTACAGGTAGGAGGATGTGGGGAGGGAGATGAATGATCCTCTTCATAGAAACAAAATAGTCTTCCTGAAGCCCAAGAGAAATTGCAAAAGCAGACTTCCAAGGAACTGCTGAATTGCTATGGCCAGGTGCAGCAACATTGTCACTGCAGCTATTTTATAAAACTATTTTGGTAGTAGAAGAAAACTTTTTCATCAGTCTTAGAAAGTATTTACTCCCAAATGAAGCCAGCCCCTGGATGGTCACGATTTAAGTAGTGCTTCTGGTTTGCCTTTGCTGCAGAGCAAGTGCTCATTTTCCATTGCTGTAAACAGTCCCCTGTAAAGCTGCTTTACGATGTCCACAGCTTGCGTTCTAGAACCACCTTGTAAACCACCCTCTCGGTCATCTCTTTCCTCTAGCCTCATGTCGGTAATAAAGATATAGATGATGAGTTCAAGACTCTGTTTCAAAAGCTCTCTGGAGAGGTAAGTGGAGTAAAGTGAAAGAAAAGGACTACCTCTGTTATGATTATGCAAATATTTGACCTGCCAGTTCCTTTTACTGTCTGGTCTTCAAAAAAACCAAGCAGTTCTCCCCTTTTATTAACTCACAGTTTCAGTTCAATTTATTTTACAATAGAACAGTTTTACTACATTGTTCCTTTTATTGGTACAAAATGTGATTTGTTCCCTCGGTAATGCTGGGCATGGAATAACTTTGAAAATAGGGGTGATGGGAGTGAGGACTGTGGAAATATTATCCCATGGTGAAATAAATTACCTGTGGAGTTAGCGTATAATTCAACAATTGCCTAGTTGGCCAATGCCTTCCTCTTTTTTTAGAAGCCCCGGGAATCAGAAAAACTGTTGGCTGAACTTTCTCTCTATTTATTGTATTTGACAAACCTCAGTATCTACAAAGCCCTGCTGCGCTAGCCTGTGGCTGTCAAGTCAGATTTTCTCTTAATGAACAGGTGGCCACTGGCACTGAAGAGGGAAAACATCTTATTAGTTAGAAAGACCTTTCTGAGTTTTGAGAGGGCAATTTTGGTATTGTTTGATTGTAGTTTCCATGAGCCTGGAAAATCTCAAATGTTTTCCTGAACCTCTTTAGCTGAGAAAGAAGGCAGTCACCCTATTCAGTCAAACCTGTTAAAAAGTTAACGTTTACTGGGTCATGCCACCATCAAACCTAACAAACCACTTATTTCCCGTAAGGCTAGGAAACATCCATGGTTTCTGAGGATTTCCTCCATGTGATGTCTGATGGTAAATGTAAAGTGTTAGAAAAAAATCAAAGGTTTACATGCATTAGATATGGAAGGAAAATAGTCTCTGGATGTCTGACAGCAGATGAATATAGTTTATTTCAAATAATTTTTGTGTTAACATCTAAAGTATGTTTTCTGTCCAGGACTGCGAAGTGACTGCAATTGAACTTCAAACTATCCTAAACCGGGTTTTATCAAAGAGTAAGTAATGTTATGTAGTTCCCATTGATGGACCTGAAAGGCACCTACTGAAATGCTGAGACATCTACTGAAATGCTGGTCAGAGTGAGCATCTGTGCAACCAGCACACAGAAGGCATCTGTGCTAGCAAAACCCAGCTCTATCAGCTAAAGGTGGTGAAAAACTGAGTTTTTGTCTGCCCCGAGCTGAGTTTCTCCTGGTTTGTTGAACCTCTAATGGAGGAGGGGAGAAATACCACCTGGTGCTCCCCTTCCAAGCCCTGCCAGCCAGTGTCCTGCAGAAGCACTATTTTCCCTGTACCTTCTTGGGAGGACCACCATGGGAAGACATTATTATGCTGCTGCATAACTTCTGTGGACAGATAGAGGCTTACCCCCCTCAAAACCGATAGCATCCCCTGCCCCTGTGCCAAAAAGCCATGTTAATCAGCTGAAGGGAAACAGGGGAAGAAATGGCAGAGCATTTCCTTTGCTAACAAGATTTTAAGGTGGCTGACATCTGCAAGGTTGTCTGCAGAAAAATATTTGTCTAAAACTATTTCTGACTTAGATTTTTACTTCCTTTTTGCACAGGAAAGGATATTAAAAGTGATGGATTCAACATTAACACTTGCAGGGAGATGATCAGCCTTTTAGATGTATCCTTTGAATGTCATTTCATCACCTTTGAAGTTTCTGGATCTCTTTTGCAAACCTTCCTGACAAGATAAGGCTAAGTTTACACTGCCATTGTCCATGCGCATGGCTCAAGGCATAAAATTCAGCCGAGCAGCTCTATCAGCTCAGCGGGGCAGAAACCTGAAACATTTAATCATCATCTGCTTCTCTCACCTGCTCTGCATCTCTCATTGCTTAAACTTTTCCCTAAAAAGAGCAGGGAGGAGAAGCAGGGACCTTCTGCCTGGATGCACCTGTGCCGTTTTGGATGCATACACAGCATGCTTGGCAGGAGGCAGGTGTTAAGCACAACCTCAACTTCCATCTCTAAGTCAGGTACTGTTTATAGAGCACAGAGCTCAAAGCAGCAGAGAGAGGCTGGAGAGCCTGTTCAGAGGCGGAAGGCTGCGAGTACCTGCTGTGCCTCCCTCCCTTCTGCGTAGCTTGTAGGACATACGGGTGCTAATAAGCTCTGTGAGGCCAAGGGAAAAGGAGAGGTCAGCACATCTGCCCAGTATTCCTTCGATGTGCTGGGAAGGTAGCCAGTGCACTGGGACAGTCAAGAGCAGTGCTGCCAGGATTACACTAATGTTGGTCTTATGATGTGGTCGTGTTGAGGTCAGCAGGGATTATCTGTGGATCTTGTGGATCACCAGCTGTTGGCAGGAGTGATGCCTTTACCCTATGCTCTACAGCCTTCCAAACCCAACAGACGGACTCAATAAATACAGCATCATGGGGGCCAACTCCTTGCTTCTGCATAATTTTCCATAGGAAAGGATGTTCAAGGCCCTGAAGGACACAGGGGAAGACTGTGTAGTCTACTATTCACTCTCTATGTTCACTCACAATTCCTGTGTCTGCTTTCTAACACTTGTACACTGCAAGGCCAGTCCTTTGTTTCCCTAAGGGCTTTAATCTACTGGCAACTACTAAATGCGAGTGGATCTGATCATGCTTATATATTTAGCAATCCCATATATCATTCCTTGAGAGTGCAGATAGCCTAGAAATTCTTGGCATGCCTTTAGCTAAGCAAATGTAAAGCTGTGGGCATGTCTGTGTGAGATGGAGATGTGTTACAAATGAGAATGAATATGGCATTAAGATGACACTGTGATGAGTGATTTATTTTTATCAGCACTGGTTGCTCTCCAGTTTTGCTAAGGATAGAGGAATCCTGATTTTTGAACCGTGCCTTAACATCCCCAGACCAATGGGACCGGCACCTTGGGACTTGTAGAATTCAAGACGCTTTGGATGAAGATTCAAAAGTATTTGGTAACATAATATTTCTGACTGTCTCCTCTTCCCTCTTAGCTCTGAAGCACAAATACAGAACTGAGATAGGGTTAGGCCACCACAGGCAGATATACTTGGAAGCCTTCCTTCTCATGGCTGGCGTTTGTTCCAGGGCTCAGAAACACTTCTGATTTAAAAGGACACAAGCAGATCCCCTTTCACCTTGGCCTCGCCAGTCTCCATAATTTGCAATACCTTTTGGAAAACCAGATTAACTCTCTTTCATTGCTGGCAAAGACAGCTCTCTGCTGCCTGCTGTATTAAAGATCCTATGATATGTTACATTGCCAGCTGAGCACGAGCAAACACAAGAAACATATTTTTAGGACCTACAAAAACCTGGCTTTGTATTTTTTAAATCTTGTAGAAGTGCTGAATTATTTTTCTGACAGAGGATTTAATATGCCAGGAAGTGTACCCAGAATCAAGCAGTCTAAAGGAAGGTCAAATCTGGACCCGCTTTGTTTGACAACATCCTTTTTGGGCAAGTCTGCTGCTGCCATGCTTGATGCTGGTCAGCACAGAGCATCTGTCCTGGAGGTTTACGAGGAGATGTTCAGCTCCCCTTCAGCAGGAGGCACCAGCTCTGTCCTGAGGCTGGTGTTGGCAGAGCAAGCCCTGAGAGCCAACTCCAGTCTGAGCTGTAGGTCTGGATGGCTTCTAATTCTGGATAATAAACCTGCCGGCAGTAGGAAGCATCTGTCATCTCGTCTGAAATATTAAGCAAAATGGACTTTGTCTGTTGCAGTGTTTGCCAAATGAAAGGATGTTTTCCTCAATGGCTTGTCTGCCACCATGTAACATGAAGGTGGGCAGGCTGCCAGCCCATGGGAACGTGTTTCCCAGTCTGCCTTGCACGCCAGTGGCTACTTGAAACATTTCCCTTGCTCATTAACGTTTCAAAGAGTAGGAGCTTGGGCTGGTAGGGGCAGCCCCTGTCCCGGCCATCAGAAACCCGAGGCTGTGTCTGCAGAGCAGAGTGATGGTGTGGACGCAGCAGAAGCAGGCACGAATGCCCTGGCTTTAGCTACAGGAGCGGGGAGGATGGCAGGGCACAGGCTGCAGAGTGGACTAGCAAACCAAGGTGAAACCCTAGAGGATCCCTGGTTAATTCATTCTGGCTGCTACCTCCTGGTGAGCCTCCTGTTACTGTGTCTTCACTACCGTTGTTATCCAGCTGTGAAAGCCAAAGCCTGCCTGCTTGTGCTTGCGCCATCACATTGGTGCGCAGGCACACATTGAAAAGCCGTTTCTGCATTCCCTCCTTCCTCTGTTGCAGGCGATCTATAAGAAAGTGGACAGTGACTACTCCGGTACCATCGACTCCCATGAGATGCGGAATGCCCTCAGAGAGGCAGGTGCGTACGCAGCTCGGGGCACCGTGGGATCACCGCAGTCGCCCTCCAAACATTGGAAGTACAGTGGAGGCTTTGGTTTTGCTTTGGCTTTGCTTCCCTCCTGTCTCCTAGATCATAGCATTGCCTGTGCCATTCTCCCTTCCTGACAGTCACATACTGCTACATCCTTTTGCTGTTATATACACCAAACTCCGTGCTCTGTTCTGCATTATGAATCACTGATATTTTTGTCCATGCTGTGACCGTTGCTTATCCATCTGATTATTACTTGCTTTATTTTTGGCCTCATTATTTCCTAATCTAATTTCCCTTTTTCAGAGCTATGTCCAAATCCTCTTTTTCCTTCATTTCCTCCCACCACCTTTCTCTGCTCTAGAGAAGGTGCAAGCCTGTTCAAGGCATGCCCCAACGATACCCTCTCTGATGTGTGCTATTCACTTTTGGAGGAGTGCTTGCCAACTCAGGGACATCTAGGGAAGCACTGGTTTTTTTGATCTGTCTTGTGTTCAGTGGAGTTTATGTGAATGATCCAGAGACAGAAATAGCACTAATATGGACCTGAATAGAGCCCAATGTGTAATGGGAGCAATTGGCTTTACTGCAATCACTGCTATTCAGCTGCAGCACCAAGACTTGCTAATTAGGGGTTTATCTGGGGAACATAGGACTGGTTATGCTGTGAAACAATGTGAAATATGCAGTCTGACAAAATGCTGTGGGAGGACTTTATGCTTCTCTTCACTCAGCACAATGGGCTTTGGAAAGGACTCAGCAAAGGTGGGTGATGGAGTCCAACAGACCTTCCTGGAGGAATAGTCCTCAATCCTTCATCCGCAGTTGCAGCAGTCCATGGATAAGTCATATCAAAGACAGCATATTAACCCACTGTGTCAGTGATTCGTGTGCTTCCCATGCCTTCAGGTTTCACGCTTAATGATCAGGTGCAGCACAGTATCGTCATCCGCTATGCCTGCAGCAAGCTGACCATTGATTTCGATGGCTTTGTGGCCTGTATGATCCGCTTGGAGACCCTGTTCAGTAAGTGCCTCTGTTCATCAGCCAAGGGGAATTCCTGAAAACTTTTGAGGTTTCATTAAGGACTTGGTGTCTTTTAACTGTGAGTGTAGCAAATTGCATGGAAGTGTGAGGGTGCCAGCAAAATTATGTCTGTTCAAGAAAGCACCAGAGAAATAGCAAAAGCCTTTCTGTCTGAATGACCATGGAGCGTGGGGGACGTTTTCATAACCTACCATGCTCTTCTGCTTTACAGTCATCTGCACTTTACGGTCAGTGCTCTGGCCCACAAGTTGTCCCAGCTCCTATAAATGCTACAATTTATCATTTACAGTTCTTACTTAGACCTGACTTACAGGTTTGTCCTCGGATCATACCAGATGCTACCACATCAGATTTTATAGTTGTTCTGCTGCCAACTCTCAGTTTGCTGCTGTAGATCCGACTATTCCGCCCCATGAAGTGGCTTAGAAATGACTTGTGAGAGGGAAGAAGAACAGCTGTAACATTCTGTTACAGAACCAGTCTAGGTTTCCAGTAGATCATGGCAAAAAGCCAGACCTCTACATTTTGTCAGACAGTGATTCTTCTCTACATGCCTAACTGTGTGGTTTATATCCATTTCCCCCCTCCCCNNNNTACTTTTCAGAAGTGTTCCATCTCCTGGACAAAGACAAGAGTGGAGTCATCCAGCTCTCTCTGGCTGAGGTGAGGCTGGTCAGACTGAAATACCATCTGGTTAAGCTACAGCAATGAACCACACTAAAATATTTTTATTTAAAATCACTATCATAAGTGGCAAAGTCAATAATGATTCAAAAGGAAAGTTTGTTTATGTGGAAAGGTTCTTCAGCTCAGAAGGCCTGCCTGAATTAGTGGAACGAAAATTTACCTTGTTTGAGCAAAAAAGTAAAGATACATTCAAAACCCCTAAGGTTGCTTGAGAAGACGCTTTCACAGTGTGCTTCACTGCCTACTTTTAGAGGGCAGTGGTCAATTCATTAGAAAACACACAGCAGGGAACTGTTCTTGTCTGGCAGAGAATGTACTGATCAACCTGCCAGAATTAGAAGAGACCTTTTAAGATGCCAGGTCTTTTTTTCCCCACATTGTTTTTAATGCAAATTTCCCCTCTTGAAGCTGTAATAAAAGGAATCAGCTTGAGTCTTCTCTTTGCAGAATACAAATATATCTCAGGAAACAGCTGGAACAGGCCCCAAGAGGTCCATCCAATTAGTCCTCTCAGCTGAAGACTGGCTCGAAGGGAGGAGGATGGCTAGGAAGCCCTGTGACCCTCAGTCACAGTTAGTTAAATATAGCTGAAATTGTACATTGCATACGCCAACCCTAGAATTTTTCAAAGGTCACACAGCTTGCCCTGGAGAACTGGTCTTCCCTTGGAAGAGACCCGACTTGCAATGTCTGAGGTTGATTCTGGCAATAAATTTCCCTGAAGTTCCAGAGCAGATGGATCCTACATGTACAACAGATTAAAGCACAGCTCCAGCCTTTCCCAGCTTGTTCTCCCAGAGCCGTGGTAGAGTGCCCCGGTGGCATCCTGTGGACCTTCCAGATGGTCTGACTTTTTGTTCTGTTTTTCCCTCAGTGGCTGTGCTGCACGCTGGTTTGAACCACGGTCAATGAATTCAGCAGAGACTTCTGAGGCTCTTCTGAACATGGAACCACTCATTTGGCTTCTCCATGTCATGGAAAGCAGAGAGACAAACTTGTTTTTATTATTGGCAAGTTTTTTTAAACTCACTAGAAATGAAGTGATGTCCTGTCAGTTATAAAATAAATGCACTCTTGAAAAAAAAAGATAAACAAATAAAACAAACTGAAACCCAACCTCATTTACTTTTCCTGCCCAAAGAGTATTTCTGTGTGTCATGCTGAAATGTCACAGATTTTACTTACTACAGATGGGCCAAGGTGGCTTTGGTTTGACTTCTGACTGTGCGTCAAAGTTCAGCAGTGTTCACAATCCTGGAAGGGATCTCCATTGCCTGCAGCGTCCAGCATATGTTTCACAGAGAGAAACCCATGCTCAGAGTACGGGCAAAATTTGTGTTGCTGCTCTGACTACCTCCCTTCCCAGCCAATTGTCCACTTTGGCTGCGCCAAGCGCCCACAGAAGCTGCGTGTGAGAAGCTCGGAGGCAGACGATGAGCTACTGAGAGCACAGGAGAATGGGGCATGGACACAGCCCCAAGGATGAACAGGGAATTAGGCAAATACAATGGCACTCCTCCATGAGGAGGAGCAAGGATGGAAGGTCATAGGCAAGTTGCTGCAGTTATTTCAGCTGACTTTTTCTCCTGTGAATGCTTGTCCATATGTGTACTTCAGTGCCCAAACATGGGGTTTGAAGTTTTAGGAGGTGAGCCCAGATCATAAAGGCAAGTGTGAGGGTAGGAACATAAAATGCATGTATAGGGGGTCCAGAAGCTTGAGTGTGAGAGGGACGTGCTGATGTGGGTAACGATTTAAAGAAGAAACTGAAGCTAATAGTCACTGGCTAACAGTGCTATGCTTTCCTCAGATCTTGTAAAACCTTTGTCCTCTAACAAAAATCTCCCTGCATTTAATTTCACAGTATTATAAAGAGTATTAGCACAGCAATGCAGGCAAGATAATCCAGCAGACTTTTGCAGCAATTGGAAAACACTTCTGAAACTCCCAGTAATGATCTGACAAGATGACACGTCTTTGACACTTCTCCCTGGGAGTGGGAGGAGTGCAGGCAGAGATCTGTGTCCCCAAGGCAGACGTGGGACCAAGGCTCCGTCCCCCTCTCTCTTCAGTGCTGTGTTTGAGAGCGGCCTTTCTCTGCCCCTGCTTGTTCCTAAGCTCTTTCTTTAAGCTGAAAGAAAGCTGTTGTTTGGTTCCCATCTCTGAACACAGAATGCCTCATGACAAACTCCAAGCCTCCACTTGACGTCTCCCAGCATTTCTTCTTGGTGCTGGCTACAGCTATCTGACTAAAAGGGAAGTATGACCTGTTTCAGTGCATGGCTCTGCCTTTCTAATAGATGATATTCGCTGCTCTCATTTAGAGGTCCTCTCCCAGTAAAAGAGAAATAAATACTTCTTAGTTCAGGTTGCAGGATAAAACAGCCAGTGGGGGAACCATAGGCTCTCCCCTGCTGTCCCTGTGCACCTATCACTGGTCATGACATGCACGCAGCTGTCTTAGGTTACCACCAGTTTCCCATAGTAGATATTTGCCTGCTGACCAACAATAGACATCTACGTTCTTCCTCCTGCCTGGAAGACAGAGCTACCTGTGGCAAGCTGAGGTCTCCAAAACCTTGAGAATTCTCTAGTGAATGCTGTGCCTGTTCAGTAAGATGAATGCGTCCTTCCCTGCCCTATATCTTGAGTATGCACCACGTCTCCTTACTAACCATGCAGCGGGGTGAGCTAACTGCTTGCAGCTTCAGATTTGCTTTCTGCTCACATGCGCTATTCATGAGTTCATTCCAATTATGATCACAGAGAGGCCTCTCTCCACAGGGCTGGGAAAACTCAACTATACGCAGAAATCCATTGCATGCTCCCAGTTCTTCTCCCTTTACATCAAGCAAGATGCCCCCACCACAATAATTCTCATAGTTATCTCGATGACTCTCACCCTCCTGTACAGGATGGGTGGAGTGCTGCACTCTATCTTCCTTTATCTTTGGGAAGCAGGCAGCTCCAGATGAGCCACCTCCTCTTTCATTTGTTCTTCGAGCACAGCACTTGGCTATCAGGTCTCAGAGAACAAATGCTCAAAAATAAACCTTTTCATGGAATTGAACACACTTCTCCTTTTTACTTGATGCATCTGAAAAAAGATGATTAACGTCCACCTTATTTTCCTTCTTTTTGCTGCAAGCTGAACAAATGTCTGCGCTCATCAGTTCTCCCAGTTAGTCCTGCTGGGGCTAGAATGCCTCTTGACTAAAATGCCTGCAGCAGCTCCTGTGGAAGCAGTGGGGCATGGTGGGCTGAGCCAGGGCTTGGACATCTGGACTTTGTACCCTGCATGTTGGCCATGCTTCATTTTCAGAGCTGTGAAGCGCTGCAGCTCCCGTTAGATTTGAGTAGCTCAGTCACAGGGAATTATAATGCAGGCAAGTCACAAAGCTTCATGAATTTGTGATACATTCCCTGTCACTATGAAAACCGTGTTGCATGGCATTCTCAGCACTTTATAAATAACGTGAGGCAAAAAAGACCCCCGTGGAAACTCTGCAATGGCTCTTCGGATCTTACCTTTCTCTCTCCACTTTCCCATAGAAATGTTTCCATTTGCACTGCAGCCTCGTGAACTGAAAACTTGAACTCTGTACATTGCTCCTGTAAAATGTGATTCACATTGGGCCATGTTCAGAGTCCCAAACTCCTTGTGCACTAATTGTCTTCTTGTCGCCTATAGAGGAAATTCCCATGGGTATAAATCCTACCACAGCAGCATCTGACACCGGCTTTGCACCAGAGTAAATGTCTGCATGAGGTGCAAGACAATCACGGGGATTTGGGATTCTGCCTATGAGCTAGGAGGATAAAAAGAATCAACCTCGTACATGCAATTATCTGTCACCTGCTCATCCTCCCAGAATAGGAGATTTGCAGAGGCATCTCTCCTTTTCATCACTGCAGGCTAATGATCAGATCTATGGCTTACGAGTAAGCACAGAAGGAGCAGTCCTTTTCAAACTCCGTTTCGTTCTTTACTTCAGACAATCCTGCTGAACCTGACTCAACGGTATGTTTTGGTTCTTCATTTCCATACAGTTCAGACAACCTGGCAGGCCTGGAAGCGCTGAGATACTGTGAGCACGTTTTTCCTTTCCATCTTATTCAGGATGCATCCAAAATCCCAGCCTGCTGTTGTTGTTATCCCAGCATAACCTTACAGACTGGAGATTCAAATAAATTCCACAAAAGCAAGTGAGATTCTGGGTGCAAAAGGAACCCAAGTTCCAAAGCTTTTGAAGTTTCTCCTCCACTAATGATGTCCCCAGCGATAGTTAATCTTAAAGTAGTGCCCTGCTACTGCCTGACAAGCTTGTTGCCATGGTGCCTGTCTCTCTCTGTATAACTGGCACGTACAGCATAAAATCCTCTCTTTCTTTAATAGAGCAAATTACTTCACTTGTTACTGTTGGCCGCTCATTAACTCCTTCCTCCGTCTTTCAAATCTTTGATGGAGCTCTCACCTGAAGTGCAGGCCCCCATCAGCGCAGCATCATCCGCCTGTGTGGGCAGAAGGGCTTGGCCCGTGTGCTTCCTGGGGAGGGTTGTGTTGGAAAAGAAAGAGTGTGAAGCAGCAAATAATCGGTAGGAACGGATCTGGGAGATGGACTAACGAAGCACCTGAACAAACGGTGGGATAACAGCCAGGAAGAAGCTGAATGAATCAGATTTTCCTGCATGCAGGGGCTGAACAATGCCAGGAACTAGAGAAAAGAGTTTCTTCTTTGACTCTTGTTGCTTTCAGGGAAGGAGGCATGTGCACTCTCTTCATAATACACAGGGCTGTCTTAGAAAAACAAACACTTCTCTTTTTTGGAAAATTCTGTAAAATATTGCTGGTTTTGTCTATTCACTCACCTCTAATGTGTAGAAACTACATTGTTGGCTCAAGGGGTGATTTATATATTTCTTCTAACCTACTTCCTATTCATTAAAAAAACCCAACCTCAAACCAGTGATGCTTTCTTTAAGTTCCACCTAGCTGGTCTGCTCCTCGATATGATCCCTCACCAAATTAGGTTTGCCTAGTCTAGTTTAAATGGAGTGGCTTGATCTAGCTCTTACACGGAAGATAACAGTGAGGGACTTCTTCCAATATCTTAAAGCATTTCAGGCTTCCCTAAATTCCCACATCCTTTTCGATATTCTCTCTCTTACTCTCCTAACTGCACAAGACAGTAACATTTTTCTCTCTGCTGTATGCTTCTTGTCAGTTGATATGGTAAAACGTTTCAGTGTTCCTCTGTTACATGTGAAAAACCACTGAAGCTGGTGGTTCCATCCTCCCGCGTTGTTCATTCCCTGCCAGCCAAGGCACAAGCCATACCCAGATCACAGGGTCTATACCGGTGCTCCAGACCTGGTACATCACCATCAATTGCTGAGGTGGAGCAGCAGGAACAGCTACAATCACTGGCAAGGGGAACATCACCCAGGTGCTCTGCTGAGGCCACATGCCGCTTTGAAGCAGCTCACACAACAAAGGTGTGTGGGGCGCAGAGTCCCCAAGAAAAGTGCTAGGCTACCCATGTAGAAAGCACCACAAGTCCTTCCAAAGATGTGTCTTCATTGCGTTGTAAACACATGCGTAAATTAAACACCTTTCAATGTAAGTGGGTGTTTTCTCTGTGTCTTAACTCAAGCCTGCAGCTGCATGGGGACACTACTGAATTTCCCACCATGAATGTTGCTGCCCTGGCAGTGGCATCACAGGCTACGAAGACAAAATAAGCAACCAACCTCTGCGCCCTTGCGGGCCTGTGTTTAGACACAACAGCAAAGAAACTGGTTTGTTACTAGGTACCCATAGCTCTCATTGTTTTTCACACCTGTGAAAGAAGTCAAGCTACTTCTTTGCCTGCTGAAGCTTTTAAAGAAAAAAGAGAGTAGACCAGGACAGTGTGACATTGCTTTAATTATAAAATCGTCGGTGCTCTCTTTAATAATGAACAGAATCCTTTTGCCAAGCTCAGCTACAGATAGCACAGGATTTGGGATTTCCAGAGTTTTTTTGTTTCTGTGTCTTATTTTCTCTGTACACCTTAACTGCCTAATTAGCCAGCACTCCTAGGCCAGTTCTTGGGCATAGCTCTCTGGATACCTGGGCTTTAATGTCATCTATCTTTAATGTCATCCATGTAGGCCTGACCGGAAAAGAAAATCTTACCTTTTATTGAAAGAGATTTATTTGGTAATTGATACCAGTAAGATATCTGGCACAGTCACATAGCTAGCTAGATTAAAATTGTATGTGTTTGTAAAACTGTATATATTTTCCCAAGCTGTAATCACACTCTTAGGCTGCTGTGTAAATTTACCCAGCACACATGCCGAAGCAGGTATGATCTCTTGGGAGTTTAAACAGGGTTTGCGACCAACACAGTTTATGGCAAATTGTGTTTTTCTATGTTTTAAAAGCTCATCATATTTGCTCATTAATTTGCAAGGAGTTGGAGCTCAGGAAATATGGTGCTCGTCAAACACAGGATTGATCACTGGTGGTGGCCAGTGTTGTGGTAGGCAGTGGGGCATCCCGCGGGATCTCTGTGCTGGAGGGCAGCAGCATCCCTGGGGGCTGTTTCGGTGTGCAAGTTGTGTGACACGAAGGATGCTTCCCTCTGCCTTAGGTGGCATCTTCTGCTGGGGAAGCCTTGCCTGGGAGATGGCAAATGTGAATACAGAAAAGTAGGAAAATATTTTCAGTTTCAGAAAGAATCAGCATGGAATTAAACAGAAGAAAGGACATTAAAGGAAAAATGAGAAAATGATAAAGTAGCAACCTGATCTCTAATTTCTAAAGCACCTTTAGTCAAAATCCTGAGAGAAGGAGCTCTCTGAAGCAGCAGTTGTGAACTTAATAATAACAAAATTGATTCCAGCAGAGATTGCCAGCCTTCTACATGTTAATTTAATTTGAACTCATCTCAGTTCTGGGTTGAGACTTTTTGGGCGTGTGAGTGCTTTTATACATGCTGATACTGTTTGAACTTCATACATGCTGGGCTGGTGCATGAAAGCTTGAATGAGAAATTATCTAACCAAATTTTAGTGTCCAAGCTGACTAGAGCACAAACAATGAACAAGCTTTATGGAGAGAGAAAATAAAAAGAATTTCACAGTTCATGTCTTGCATTGTATGGTGATAACAGTAACATGAGTAACAAGAAAAAAACATGACTCTGAAAATTATGTGGGACACACCAGGGGTTTCCTGTGTGTTCTGTCAATTTAGTAGAAAGTTTAAGTGCAGCCTTCTGAATTGGGAGCTTGAGGTCCAGTTCTCTTTGCTAGTGACTTCCATGGTACCCTTGGAGTGCTCACTTAAACTGCCCCCCACCTGCATTTCGACTCCAACTCCAAAGCTACACTGCTCAGACTTGACTGTGTTCAGTTGCTGCCTGCCTGTGGAGATACCTCCACTCAGAGGTGCTGCAGATTTTGTACTGGAGCTGCTGAGGTGCCTGAAAGCTGTATTTCTCTAAATGTGCAGCAGTTTTGACAGTTTTCAGGTTTTGACATCTAGCTCAGACTCAAGGCTAACCAGCTTCCAAGTCCTAGATGTTTCTTTAAGAAAGAGTCCTCTGAGAGACTACATCCAAGAGCCTTCTCTGAGGATGCCTAAAGCATCTCAGGAGGATCCAGTTCTTTCTGAAACACAGTGATAGCACTGCTTTCATCTGAAATATGTCTACGGAGGAGTTGTCTCTCTACCACTTTCACTCTCCTCCCATACGTGGTGGTGTAGTGGTTTAAGTGTTCAACTAGGATGGATGTGAGGAGCTCTGCTTCAAGACCCCCTTCTCTTTATATGATGCAAGTCAGCATCTCCTGTCCCCAGGAGAGGCTCTACCACCTAGCCCAGGAGTGATATTGGAGGGGAGGTGCCTCTCCATTTTTCCTCTGGAAGTTATGCCACTATACAAACTAAATTCAAATAGTTACATGCCAGGAATACAGAAAGCCTGGGTGAGACAGAGCACTCTGAGGGGTGGATCTCTATGGAGCAGGGCAGCCTGAGGTCTGACCCCCAAAAGAAGTGCTGCTCATGGGTAGGAGCTCAAGACAGCTGAGTCATTGGCAAAGGTCTATGACTCCTGCATCCCGGGGGGTCCCAATGACCCTGGCACTGACAGATTTAATTTTGCCCGTCCTCATAAGAATCCTTGAGCCAGCTCTGTCTATGGGACTGCCAATGTTACTCTAGTTTAAAGAATAACTCTCTTCAGTATCTGATGTCCTATGAAGATTCTGTGATGTAACGGAGCTATGTAATGGTGATGTCCTATCATCAATAGGGATGTACGCTCTTTTTTAAGACAAAGTGCATTTTGGGAACAGTATATACATGACCATGTCGTGAAAGATCACAGTGTTTGTTAAATCAGGATATTGCTTCTCTGAATTCTGACACACACAACAGACGAAATTTCCTCAAATACCAGGAGTATGATTTTTTTTTGTTTCAACTTTGTTTTACTCCGAATGAACACTTTTGGTTTGGGATTCCTCGGAAAAAAGGTAAGTAAAATACTGTTGGCCAGGTCTCCTTTGCTTCATTTAAAAGTAGCTGGCAACTGGCTTGAGGATACTTGGTGAAGAAATGTTTCCATCTCTAAATTCAAGATCATTGCATGGATGGATGGAGACAGCTACATCAAAACTTAACTAGAAGATGAATGAACCTGGCTGGACCAAAGAGGTTCACTGCATTGAGCAAAAAGTGAACAGCATGTTTTGATACTGGTTTTGGTAGGCTGAAGTATTCTGATGTGTTTAGTAAATTATGCTCCATGCCACCGGAGTGGTCAATAGAGAAGTCTGGGAATACAGCTCATTCAGAGACACTATAAAACCAATTATACCACCAGCAGATCTTAAAAGTACCACAGAGCTAGACAAGACTGTGCTGCAACATGTCTTCAACCTGCACTCCCTAAACGTTTACTTCTAATTAATTTTCTTAATTGCATAACAGTGCACTTCCTAATTACACTGGGGAACCACTCTTGGATTGTAGCAGGGTCTTTATCTATTGCTTAGATTATTCTGGCTGCCGCTCTATCAGCGTACTCCCTGGCCTACTTTTGTGCTAGCCCATATGTCTACAAGCACAGACTGCTTGGGGAACGCTTGACAGATCCTTCAACTGATGCAGCTACATCTCCAAGGACCAGATGGATACCCTTATTCACACTGAGTTACTACTTGAGTAGTGTCATGGAAATCAGTGGGACTACTGTGGAGACACTTATGGCTTGATGTAAGGGTTTTGCTAAGAGGTCCTATAAACAGCAGCCAGAGGAAGCCATCTGCAGTGCACATCCACAGTTTTACTGGTCCTACAATACCCAGGAGCTAGACTATGTGTTCTTGAGCGCCATCTAATTTGGGGAGTAACTAAGTCCTTATCAACAGGTGGCATGCTCCTAAAACAGAGCACAATCAGCCCCCAAATTAGGCACTTTCACATGATGCTGACAGAAACGAGGAACCCATACTCCCAGATACCTCCATTTATCCCATCGTTGTAACTGGCATACACAACAGTACAGGCAGGTATGTAATAAAACCATGCAAGAGTAAATACAATCAAGCAGTAAAAAGACAGGCAACCCAAAATCCCAGTGTTCTGAAGGACCACACATCCCAGTGCTGCCAGACGCATCTGCCAGGCAGTAGTGCACTTTTTGTTTCACTCAGCTATGCACATGACTAAGGTTAAATACCTGAAGCATATTCCACATTTTTCAATGGCACCGATGTGCTTTAACCCAGCGTTGGTGCCTCTGGGTTTCCACCACTACTGGGAAGTAGCTGGAGTCTGGATCCTTTTTGCCCTATCCCCATATTTTGCTGAAACCAACCAAAAATTTCATAATAATGCTTGGTAGATTTTGTATTTCTTTTCCTCCTTTGTTTTCAAATTTTGTAAAACCTGACTTCTCAGCCAATGGGTTTACTGGGACCTCTCCCAAAAAACATCTGCTTCACTGTAGGAGAAGATGTTCAATATAATATTGAAGTAATACATTTGAACATTAATTATTGTCACTGGGTGTTGTTGGTCTACAGTATTTGGCAAGATGAGAAAAGGGTTCAGACATTTGTATGGATAAAAAGGGTAATCTGTGTTTTAATAATTATTGTTAAACATCTTTTGGAAAATTATGAAACCTCATGATTTTAGGCTTTGAGTCAATTAGAGATTGAGAGCAAACCTGCTGCAAAGTTTAAAATATCCCTCCGTCTGTGTGGCTAGTCTGAAACACTTGATCTTGGACACTTTGAGACAGTATGGTCCACTGGATGGACCACAGATCACTTCCAGGATACCAGTGTTTGCTTCATGTTATATCAAATAGACTTGTAGTCATTTGCTGTGCGGTTACCACCGGCGCTTTGTACTTTACCCCTCTGCGTTGCCAGGAGCCTAATGTCAGCTTCTGCTTTGCTGAGCAGAGAGGAGCTGACATGCCACCGAGCAGAAGGAACTTCTGCCCTCTCAGAAAGATCTCACTTTTCCTCCTGTGTCCTTTGCTGCTTTTAGTGCATCCTAAATAAATCAGCTGAGTAGTAAGTTATATGTTTATTCTTTATTTATAGACTTATAAGGCAATGGAGACTGTGAAAGGTATTTGCAAAGCACAGTTTTGGCCAATTATTGAATTGGCTGAAATACATTTCACCAGTAACAATTACTCTAAAGCAGAGGACAACCTATAAAACTGTAATTGTCTTTTTCTATAAAAATAACTTACAACGTGTGGGCTTGAGGGCACAAAGACATGTATTGAAAATATTACACATAATCCTGGTCTCTGCCAATTGTGAAAAACCTCTCTTGGTCCCTAGGGCTCCCTCAGGAAGTGCAGCGTGGGGACAACCCACGGCTCTGATTTCCAAATCTGATAATAATGGTGACTATAGTTCCTGGATCACCTGAAAACATCCCTTCATAATTCCTCTTTTCTAACAGCTCTAGCAAATTACATGTGGGATTGAATAAAAACCCACTAGAATTTTAAATAGCTGTATTGATAGAGATCAGTTCCCAAAAGGGAAGCATCTGGCTACCCAAAGGGACAAATATTTCTGTCTGCAAACATTTTTCTTAGTGATGATGATATACAAGCTGTAACGCTTCCTTTTCATCTAGCCCCTTTAAAACAATCACAGCAACACATAGCTTCAGCCCGAGTGTTTCCCTGTCATCCATTCCAGTGGCCAAGATCTGTGAGACAGATCTGCTTTCAAATTGGATAAGACGTGTACCAGGTGCTGCATCCATGGGCACCGCACAAACAATGAAATCCAAAAATTGCCTTTCAGCACAACCTGATTAGCAACAGTATAAAACAGCAACGAGGGCTGCCTGAGCCTCAGGATCCATCTTAGCACTTACCCTCCGCAATGAACTTTAGATTGCACTGCCGGTGGCTTTCCCACCATTGTGCTTTCTAGAGTGTAGATGGAGGATGGCGGGCTGTGAAACCAAAGGGTGGTTAGCCGTTGCTATTAGACTGGGGCTTGGGAGATTTGGTTTGGACTCTCAGTTGTGTCACAAATGACATGTGTGCTTTTGAGAAAGTAATTTCATCTCTCTTGGGGTCTCCATTTCCTATATTTGCTGTCTTTCTTCAACAGGTTGGCTCTCCTGTCTACATGAACTAGACAGAAACTGCTGCTCAGCCCTCATTTCTCCACTAGCACCATGATTGAATCATCATGTTGGGATCTCTCTCTATGTGTGACGGTCTGCTACAGAGGAAATGCAACACCATGCCAACCCTGCAAGACCTCTTTTAAAAATGAAAAGTTCTTCTGCATGCAGGCTGGCAGAGCCCTGTGTCTTCTGTCACCCATGATATCCCTATGAAATTCTATGCTAAGTTTCCAAGAAAAAGAGTTGTTAACTTTCTCAGTGACACAGAGAAATTGTCAGTGAAGCATACAGGCTCTTCAGGAAGGACAGGCAGGCGGGACAAGGAGGGGGCCTTGCCCTTTATGTCAATGAACAGCTGGAGTGCATGGAGCGCCACCTGGGGATGGATGAAGAGCCAGATGAGCTCATGGGTCAAGATTAAAAGGAACTCAGGGGCAGGTGATGTTACCGTTGGGGTCTGCTACAGGCCACCTG
>VYXH01005303.1:0-104801 GCA_013397275.1 Burhinus bistriatus
GGGGAAATAAAAAAGAGGGGGTTAAAAATCTGGCTGTAGGTTGTGAAGATTGAAACCGCGGGCGCGTTGCTGCGAGCGGAGTCCCGGGCCAGCGGCAGCGCGATCCGCCGCGGAGCTGCGCCTGCCGCCTCTGCGAGGCTGGAGGGGGTGGGAAAAGCAGCCGGCGTGGGGGTGGACTGGACAGCGGCTCTGTGCGTGCCTGTGTGTCTGTGTGCGTGTGTCTGTCTGTCTGTGTGTGCGTGCGTGTGTGTGTGTGTGCATGCGTGTGGTGCACTGGATGCGTGTGCCTGTATTTACGGGATCCGGGGAAAACCTCTGCTCCGCGCAGCGCTGGAGCAGCCTCCGGAGCCAGGCAGGGAGAAATCCTGGAGACACACACAGGGAGGGAGAGCCACACACACGCACACACACATACACAAACACACACACACACACACACAGAGAAACGTGCTACACATTGCATCGCCGAAATACAGGAGCAGAAAGCAAATCCTGGCGTGGATCGCTGTTTGCTGGCAGAAGGAAGGAAAAGCACCCACAGCCCCGAAAACTTCCTCCTCTCCATGAATCCAGCCGCTCCTAGCCCCAAAATTACAAATTGCCTGCTAGTGAGAAGTCAAAAAAGATGCTCTTCGGTGGTATTGCTCTCTGTAATGCCAAGTTTGGAGTGAGCCCTGTAAATACTTTTTTTATTATTATTATTAATTATTATTTGTTGCACACGTAAATACCTGAGCTGAAGAGCTAGAACGACGATGAGTCCATCGTCTAAAGGAGAAAGAAGGAAGAATGTTTCTGTGTATCAGACAGAGAAGAATGAGGAGGAAACAAGGACAGTCCTTGACCCGGGTAATTCTCCACCCGAGGAGAAGAGAGCAGGGGACAAAACCATAAATCCCCTCCTGCAAATGAGCATCTGCAAAGAACTGAATGGGGGAAGTGAAGAAAATTCCTGCAAGGTGAATTCAGTCTCTGCCTAGGGAGAAAGAATAATACTCTGTTCTTAAGTATTTGATAGTAAAATCCGAAGTTACAGTTTTAAAGGATTTATTGCAGTGCTTTTTATGAGTACTGTAGAGAAGCGTGGTATTTTGTCAAAAGTATACAGACAGAGATGTCAGGCCCAGGATGAAGTGAAGAAGGACAACAGAAGAGATAAAAGACTTGTAGATTCGCTTACCAGTGGGGAGCCATAGAGCAATATCATGACACTATCCTAATTCAAGATGCATTCAAATTAGACCGAAATTATTAGGTGCCAATACTGCAGCAGTGTCACATTAACTGCAGCGTTAGTCTTGGGTCTGGGCCAGCGTACGCAGCCTGGTCCCACCTGACATTGTCTGTTCCCCTAGCCTCCCTTACCATTTTCCCTCTCCCACATTGTCATTCCTTCTTCTTCCCTCTCCTTTTCCCCACCAACCGAGCGATGACGCTCTGACACTGTGGAGAAACAGCAGTGGGCTGTGCGGCCCTTGTCCTTCCTCTTCCTAGCAAAGTTCCTGTGTGTGCAGGGCCAAGGAGGGGGGCCAGGAAGGAGTGGGTGAGCCATGGATTTTATTGGAGTCCTGCAATCCGGCCAGAAGGATGGAGTTAGTATCTGTCCCTGCAATCTCCTCCTAAGGTGAGATGTCTCTAGGGGTAAGGTGCCAGACCCCAGTGAGATCAGGTTGGAAGGCAAAGATTTGGGAGGGTGGTTAGCAAAAGAGAGAGCTTTCCTTCCTTTCTCCCAGCCCACAAGCCACTTAAATGTCCGTGGACTTGCTAGTTTGAAAAGTTTAATTATATACCACAATCCTTGCTAGCACTAGTTTTGGGGGACTGGGGGCTTGGTGGGTAGGTATTGTAACAGTGTCAAGTGCCATCACCCAGCCTCATCTCCTGGAGGACAGGATGGAAGTCACTGCTTTAGCAACCCACAAATAGAGAACTCCATGTGTTACCAGCCCACTACAGATCATAAGCTGTTAGTACATGTTAGTGACCCCATATTAATGAAAAGTTAGTCAAGGTTAGGTGTATTTACTGCATGGAAAAGTTTTGACGGATCTGTAAGATCTCACTGTGTGTAAGATACATACACTTCACCCCAAGATAGGACTAGGAGGGTGTTACAAATGTTACACATACCTCATTTCTTCTGGTTTGCTCCAACTTTCTGCTACATTGTGGTCAAAGCAGAGAATTAGCTTACCACATATCAAGCACGACAGACTCCCCCACAATCCAATCTTCTTCAACATCTCGTCAACCCACAGAGAAGGTATTTGACACAAATTCAAAGATGCAAATGAGAAAACCAGCAAACTGGTTTGAAGTGCAGAAATCATCGCAAAATAGCAAAAGAGATTCTGTGATTAATTCAGGAGTGCATCTAGGTGACTGTTTTTCTAAGAAAATTGTGAATTTGCTAGGAAAAATGGGGCTTATTCACCCCTGCATTTTTTGCAAATACCAGATGAATTCATGCCAGTGGTAGTATGATAGCGCTTTTACACAAGGCGATGACAGCATGATATAGCCTTTCTATATCATAGGAAACCTGCTAGAGGAAAATCAGGCTCATTTCCACCCTTGAATCCTGCCGCAGACGTAAATGGCCCAGCCAGCCGTTGCATTGTAGTCCTACATGTTGAAGGAACACCTTACTCTCCCAAGAGCTCATGTTTAAACACAGGTATTTCTACTGCTTGGACAAATCTCTTACTCATCACATGGGAGAATCATTGTGTGTTCTCAGTACATATGTAATTAATTTTGTACAAAGTGGAAGAGCTCCAAAGAAAGCCCAGGCCAGAACGTGCTCTAAGCCAGTGGCTTTAGCAATCCCTTAGAAACATAACACCTTCTGCCAGGCACATCATAGGCGCGAGCTGAAAGCTCTCCCATTTCAGGACCCACAGTATTAAGCTATTTGAGGTGGTCACACCATACCCATCCTTTTTCAGCCATAGCTTTTCAAAACCCCACATAACTGGTGTGTTTCACAACTCGTGGAAATACCTCTTTAAGTTGTTCTTTCAGAAGGAAGCACAAATGACCACTGATTGCTGAATTAGAAAAAATTTAATACATATAAGATGGTGACTAAAAGTCCTCCTTCCTCCTGCTTGACATGGTGATTAGTGTCTTCCAGGTTAAAGTGTTCTCTGGCAGAGATGGACTTGATTCTGAGTTGCCATGTATCAGTGAGTGCTCAAACCTCTAAGTTGTTGGGTAAAAGGCTGGCTTTTCCGACATCAATTTTGGGAAGCAACACATTAAATTCATTTGCATAAGCACCAAAATGAAACATTTTATTTTAGTTTAACTGAACATTTTAATCACTGAGGAATGTTTTTGCTTCTTTCGCATTTCTGTGGAAAGAAATAATAGCACTTAAAAAAATCTATTTTAAATATTTTTGCTTGCTTGGCACTCAGACTGAAAATGAATCCTTTACCCTCTTGGAGAGCCCCCTCCACCAAACACATTCTATGTAGTAACATAGATGATTGCTTAGAATGAAGATTTTGCAATGCATCTACTGGCCAAGTTTGCCGTAACTGGACTTTTTTTTTCAAGTTATTCCAAATAGGAGGTGTTCATTTGTATCAAGTTCTACTAATAGATTTTTTTTTGCAAACTTTTTCCTAAAGTTGTGCCAAAAATGTGGAAGACAAATGATTTTTAACCTTTGTTTCCAAATACTTCTATAAAAAAAAGGATTAAAAATAATCATTCACACCCCGTCACAATAAAAATGTCAATACGAAATAGAGGAGCAGCCAGCATTAATTCCGCCAACCACTGGAACACTCTGCCCCACATGGCTGAGACAGTTTTATGGTGTGCAGTAAAGGAGCTATGGAATCTCTAAACAATAAGGACAAAAATAAATATTGAATTGCTGCGTCATTTGCCAAGCAGCCATCATTTTGAGGTCTGAATGATTCGAGGACATGGTGGAAAAACACACGATTATGGATTTTAAACATCATAACGTCTAGTACACAGGCATAAGATTGAGATGGTACAAGGACGTTTTGCTCATTTTTTTCATGTTTTTGAGTTATTTCACTTTAGAAACAGGATAAATGATGTTGCGTTGAAAGAGACACTGATTTATTTTCAGGCGTTCTCAAAAAACTCTCATTGATGTCATGGGTATTAAGGGGACCGCATAGACAAAAGCATCTTTCACCTGACTTGACAATAAAGCTTTGGCAAATGTCAAAATGCTCTATAACTCAACTTCACAAAAAAAAAAAAAAAAGCAAAAAAAAAAAGCTGACTTCTAGATTTACCGTTAAATCCATGTGCTCTGTAGATTTGCAGCTTTCACATAATGGATTTCTAGCAAGAAGGTTTCACCAGTTGAAGCAACGGTTGGTGAGATTCTCAGATGTCCAATAGGATTATTGGTGGTAAAGTGACTCTGATGTTTCAGTTCTTTCTGCAGGTGGAGGACTGCTTCTGTGCAATTAGCCCCTGAAGCACCGCAGAAGCTGTGGCTCTGGGGGAGGGAGGGCTGGTAGGAACCTGCCTTCATCTTAGGAGGGGAAGATCCATCCCCACGCAGGTTTCCAATGCATTTTTTTGGAGTACAAAACACATCCTTGATACTGAGGACCATGTCACCTACGTTCTGGGCTGTAAGCCCCAACAGGGAAATCTGAACACACTCTTTTTTTCTGTAAAACTGTGTGGACAAATATGAAGAAATTACAGGAAGAAAATGTTCTTATGTTCTTATTCTAGGTCTACCAGTGTCTGGTAAAGAACCACCCAGTGGAGGTGGTTCTTTAAAAGGTCAGAAATTATTAATTGTATGATGATGAGGTAATACTCTGTGAATGAAATTGAGCTATGAGTTTGTCCCAGTAAAACTTTCCAAAGACCAGTTCAACGAAGGCATACGTTACAGCATCGAGAGATCCCTTTTAACTGGTTTTTCATGTTGTGTCCAGAGCCGTCACAGAAAAACTTCCTCCACCCAGCACAAACTGCTCTACCTTATCACTCTATGCTAGAAGGGGAAACTTTTTTTTTTCTTTGCACTGTATGGTATTTGCTGCAAAATTAATGCAAAGCCCAGTTCTTTCCAAAAAGTAAGCTCTAGAGGCACAGGTGTGAAGAACTCATCTTGCTCTTGAAGTTGCACTCAAAAATAGAATTGTCAACACAGCTGCTAGATAAGTCCTCTTAGAAAAGGTTTTCAGACTCATGGCCAAGAAAACAGACCTGCTAAATATACAGAATAATGAAATACAGCTAGCTTTCTTTCCTCTGAAAATTTTCAGAGACAGAAGGAAAAAAAATGATCTAAGATTCCATATGCTCAGTTACGCATAATATAGGAGGCTTAGGCTCCCATAAAAAAGGTTTATAAGTGGTTATCAGTGATATCATATTAATTATAAGCAGTAATGGCTGCTCTTGAAATCTGCAGGCTATGCTATTTTGGGCAAATAGCAGCATTTTATTTTAGCTGTTCATTTTATGAAACCTTTTGTGAACAAACGCTAGAAGTTTATTCATAGCAACTGAATGGGTAAGTCGAAATGCCTGGGCTTTGCGGTAACAATATGCAAAGGCTGGACAGAACCATTGCTCCTTTTAGGTGAAAATTATATGAAACAACCCAGGGCTGTTGTTCATAATAATAATTTTAAAAACCCTAGATTTTTCTATCTATTCATTTAAGGTAGTATCATTTAATCTGCCCATTTTTAATAAAAGCAATGAACCACAGTGACATTCTTTCTTAAATAAAATCCCTACAGTTTGTATTTCCTTAGAAAAGGCTGGTTCCAAAAAAAAGGGGGAAAATTAAATGTTTTTTAAGACTATAACTTTTCGTTACAATAAACAATGAAACCATCAGACTTAAGTGCATGTATATAGATGAATTCTGTTCTTATGCTCAATTTCACTGAAGTTCAAAACATTTTTAAAGCTCGAATAAATGTTGGCAAAATTCCAAAATTCAACTATTTGTATATTTGTCTAGATCTTACAGTGACCAAGGAATAGCATTTTAAATATTATGTACTGCTTCTTTTGTGCTGTTGTGATGCTTTACTTCTAAGTGACTGGCCTCCAGCTCAGGCAGGATTTTGACATTATACTAGATCTTTCAAGAGCAAATGCCATTTTTTGTAAGAACAAATATATACAAAATCAGGTTCATTTTCAAACATGTACTTTTATGGGTCCGCTTCTCTCTAGTTAATCCATGGATAAGACGCAACATCTGTTCCGACTCTCAACTGTGCAAGATTACCTTAAAGATTCCTAAAAATGGCTAAGCATCTTTTTATCGTTATTTTCCTTCACCATCTTAGTATTATTAGAAAGTAACAATTAAAAGTAATAAATTAGACAATTAGAAACAATTAGAAAGCAACAAAAAAGCACTTGATATACAAAGTCAAAGAAAAATGTTAATTTCCCAGCAGCATTTAGCCTTTAAATTAATATTATTGAGAAATACTACTTTTTTTAAAAAGATGCATATTTCAGATAACAAACTACAAGGTAAATTGCAACAATATTACAGAGTTAAAATATTCAATATGCAATAGTTTATCACTAGAAAGATCAGCTATTGTTTAGATCATAGGCCTGAGTAATGCCAAAGCCAACAGGTGTCCCTTGGTGACAATTTTCATTCATATCTTATCAATTCACTTTTTTTTTTTTTCTGTTCAGCTGAAATTTGAGGCAATGCTATGCAACAGACAGAACACGGACGTTATTTTTGGTAGAAAAGTACAGTCTAATATATGCATTAAAGCTGTAAATGTAAGGTTTATAGTTTTTAAATTACAATTTCCGAGCAATGTGTTTAAAAGTATATGATATGTTCTCTGACAAAGATCAAAGGGCTTAATATATTTTGTAAATTACAGCTGTAATGATTCCATTTGCAAAAGCTGTAATTTAGTGGTCTATTTTCATAGTGAATGGGAGCCTAACGAATCACACGAGCTTATACATTCAGCAAAAACACAGGACATCTTACACTTGACTAGGAATGTGCATTATGATAATATTTGAGATTTTTTGGGAGAGTAAATTTTCTTTTCATTTCTTGGCATGCTCACCTTGTCAGCTTCCTTAGGTGTTTTAGTTTTCCAAAATAAAATACCTTTGAGGAATATCACCAAATGAAGTGCAGGAGAAGGCTGCAATGGTACACTCATTCCCGTGCCCATGCACATGTACTGGAAGGTGATGAGAAAAGAAAGGCCAGGTTCTTAGATAAGGACAAGCAAGAAACCTCTTAGGATGATTAAAGGAAAACACACCTCAGGCACAGTTATATTATTTCATTTTTCTTGGTACTTTTAATAGAATGATGTCGTTGCCTTCCTGTCATGGGGTGGACATGCCATGCCTAATAATCAAAATAGAATATTGTATAGAACATAAAAGTACGGATAATTTGGTCTCTTTCCCATGGATGTTTAATACAGATTTACATGGGTTCATGGAGAGAGTAGACAAGCTAATGGAAAAGAAGTTAGCTGAGAATTGCTAAATACTGTTGACTTTTGGCTCACGAATAACTTGAGCAACCAGTTGCTCAAGATGACAGGTTATCTCCATAAATTTGTCCTTTTCTCTACTTTCCATCAGCATGTGCTTTGGAAAAACATATCGGTTTCAAAAGTGCATTCAGTGAATTCAAACCTCCAGCAGGAAGCAGTGCAGTTCCCCCGTAAACATGCATACCTTGTAAAACCCTTATAAACCTCTGGTTTACCAACCACACCCTGCAAATGGTACAGAGATTGTCACAACCTGACTTTTTTTCCGCTTCCCGCTGTCAGGGCAGTTCACAGGAATTACCGAATTCTACAAGATCACTGACTGGACAAATACCGTATCTTCCTTCTGAAAGTAATGTTCTGCTTCACAGGAAAGCACGGTCCCTCCCTCCCATCCTTCCCTTCCAGTAAGTTCCCTTCACTTGCTACTGGGTGGTATTCCATGGGAGGGAATTTTTTTTCAGTCCCAGCAGTAATTTCTAGTTTGATTCAACACAGCTCATGTCCATTTGACCTTTAAATGGCAAAACTGCTAAGATTTTATTAATATCAGTGTAAAAGTCTTAGTTTTTTTTTATCCTCGGGACACTGAATTCCACACATTTAATTGAATAAAAGGATCACTCCTGCAAGGGAGAGGAAAGCTCACGGAATCTCTCTTCTATATTTACCTGCTTACTGTTCAGATAAATACCTGTCTGCCTTATGTTCATGTTCAGCAAGCTAGAAATCCAAGCTTAGGGGAGAAAAAAAGCTTTTTTCCTAAGATGTTTACCTCACTTCCTTCAGGACACTTTTTGCAGATATTACGTAAGAAAACACTGTTCTTTTGACAATACTGATGTTCAGGGAGTTTTGTTGATTTTGATACAGCAAAATCAGATATGGGTATTGATCTGTCCTTACGCAGTTCTTTGTTGGTTAATTTAGTGGCAGCTAGCTTTTCCTGTACTGCTTCAGTACTGCTTTGTAGTTCCCAGCATTACCTTTAACTCTTCTGTGAAAGATAGGTATTGTATTCAGCCTCCCTCCAATCTTCAGACAGTAACTGGCTTTAATTATAAAATGGGTATTTGTTAAGTAGCTCAGATGCTTTATTTTTATTTCCAGGCTCACGGGTTTCGGGAGAAGGCCTCTTTCTCCTGGAGATTGTTTTCATTACCCCCTTACGAACCCTTCATCAAGATGCTTCAGTGTATCTTTCTTTGATACTTTTTACTTCTGTCAGCAAAATTATCATTAGTGTAATCATATTACCTTCCTTCTTTTTTTGCAAAGCTCACTCTTAATGTTAGGATTTCAAAAAGTGCTGGGAGGAGGAATGGCAGGAGTTTATTTGCAGAAAGGGAGGAAAAAAAATAAGCGGATGCTTTCTTTTCCTCACTGCAAGTACTTTGCAGTTTCCTCTGCGGCAACTACATGATTGTGACCCTTAAAAACAGATCCGTTCCAAAGCAGGTGAAACACAGCAGAGGGACTGTGGGAACCCAGAAGATAAAGGTGTGCGTATTTGTATAGGATCCAGCAGCCTACCTGTTCCTTACGCATGGCTTGTTCCCCAGTGATACCTAAGGAGCGTAGACCCCATGGGCATGTAGTGCAGCATGGTAGGTGGCCAGCTGCCTCCAGGCAGCCTTTGAAATACCATTTGCCTGACCTGGCAAGCTGCAGATAATTGGCTAAAACGTTTCTGTTATCTGATAAAGTCTTAGGGTGGTGTCTTTGAGAAGACAGCAGGCTTGTGCCCTGCCTTCCCTAGAAGAGAGAAGGTGTGGAGGTAAGAGAGACCCTGGAAAATCTGTGGCTGGGGAGTCACTTTCAGCCTCAAAGCTTTGAAGATAAGTTTCTCTGCAGAATCAGGATATCAAGTCAGATAGCCTTTAGAATAAATAGAAGAAATGTAAAAGTTTTTTCTGTGTTATCTGCAATTCCAGTGAGAGTTTTGTATACAAAGATCGCTGAATATGTAGAAGGTCATTTATAAGCCTATTTGTTCTGTTCTCTGCGATTACTAGAAAAAAAACCCCTTGGAATTCTTACACATTAGTATCGCCATTTTCAGTAGTGGTGAGACCAGATGACTTTCTGAGGTGTCTTCTAACATAAATTATTTTGTGACCTCTATGTGATATGCTGATTTTTGAGCAAGAAATAAATTTATACAAAGAAAAAACAAAAATCTCTCTGAAAAACACTTGGCATCAAGCTCCATCTTTCTTTGTGGTTCCATAGGACAGCTCTCAGCTACAGGAGTCATGAGCATGACTGTTAACAGCAGGGACTCCTTTCTTGCTGCTTGTCAAAATGGAACAACGAAGCTGCCTTGGGAGGACTGAAACCGAGACGTAGTTCTTTGAGGCTGAGCATAACAGCAACTCTGCGATGTCTATGCCTAGAATGCCGTCTTCTGTATTCTTTGCTTCCTGGACATTTTAATTGGCTCCCGTTGTCTTTCATTGCATGTATAGCAACTGGACTGATCTCGGCTCAAGAGTAAGCTTTAGCTCATACCCTTTCTGTGTTTCTTCAATTAGCATGTTCTTCTGTCCAGCTAAAATGGCTTCCTGCTGCTTGTTTTCAAGATACGTGTATAGATCCTATCACAATAAATATTTACAAAGCATACATCTGACAAAAGTCACAATTCCTAGGGTGCCTTTAGAGAACTTCTTAGAAACCACAGGTATTTTAATGTCAGTTTAAGTGAGCCTTGGTATCTTGGCACGTAGGCTATGCAGATCCTTTTGTAAATCTGATTTTCCTTTTTTCCAGGGAAGAGCTACAAGAAGAGTCTCTTGATGCTTTTCCTACATCATGAACTTATTTTTAAATGCAAAGATCAAAAAACTAAGCCAAGCTCTTCCAAAAACCATGAGTTTTAAAAAAAAAAAAAAAGACATTAAATTACTCTGATCTCACTGGAACTATAGCAATTGATTTCTCCACACATACTGTCCCTGCTTGTACCTTATTAGATGTATGCAGATTGCATATGTTTAAATGGCTATACTAAATGTTGTATAGTCAGTCTAGCCATGTGCAGTAGACCACATTTAGACACGCATAGTCTATCCACGTGCAGAGTCCTTTTGTCTGGAATTCAGGTTAGATTTACTGGAGTCTCATGGCTCTAGCTGTTGAAAAATTCCAGATGAATAGCCAGAAAAATCAACTGAGGTCACTGCTAACACGGAAAAACATATTGCCAAACAATAGAGGCTAACAACCAGAACAACTGACAGGTATAAAATGGACTAATGCACCTTAGATATCTAACCAGACCGTAGAATAAAATATGTGAAGAAATAAAGTGCAGGAAAACCCCAAAAGTTTCCTTGCTATTACTGGAATTTGCACATTCTTCTTTCTAATAAATCTGTGCACTCTTTCAGATTATTTGAGATTAGTGTAGCAAACCAGTCCAAAAGGCAGCCCTTGTTTCTGGTAGGGAAGAAGAATCATGCCCTGAGTACCCAGTGCTACAACCCAACTGCCTCAGGGGGTCCCTGAAGTTGGGTTTGTCCGTGTCCTAGTGATTCCTCTCTCTACATCTACCCAAGGATTTAATCTGCATGCAAGCTAAAAACTTCATACAGTCTTGTCAGAGAAGTTTGGGGCAGGGCTTTGCTGCATCATATCTGTAATCTACAAGTCTGAACACCACTTGAATACTAAACCACACACATCTTGCAAAAATGCAAGGATTAAGCAGGAGACTCAATAATTTAAGTCTTAACGCAGGGGACATGTAAGGCACATGCAAATATTTAGCTGAAGAGCACATTTCCATACCCCATATGCAATCTGCGCATCACATGATCTTCTCATTTGTGTCAGTTTGTAATAAAGTTACACTGGCATTTTGAAATACAGTGGGATTACTGGAGTGAAAGAGAGCGGGATGAATACCGGGATGAATACCGTGCGGTGTACATTTTCTGCTGTGGTGTGTAAGAAAGATTTCACTCACTAACTCCATTGTCGTCTTGAGTTCAGTCCTGAAATACCTTTGCAAAGCTTCTAGAAATATGTTTATGTGCTGTCATAAAAATGGCAGATCATCTGAATTTGAAAACCACAACTTATTTCATATTTTTCAAAGTATATGTGGAACTAAGCACTGATAACATGAGAAAGAAATCTGCTTTGCACTTGCAGAAAGAGTAAGGTTTTCAGAACGGTATCCTATTTTAATGTTCAAAGATAATTAATGACAAGATACTGAATGCTGCAAATAGGCATATAAGTGTCTTTGTAGAAGCTATGCTCATCCTCAAGAAGTTTATGCTCAAGTTGCTAGCTTAAATTTATCAATGATAAATTGTTTTTGAAAAAGAATGACAGTTTATCATGAATTTATGGGAAAGTAGCCGTATTTATCATACTTTATCCTATTTGATCAAAAAATCAAGAAATTATTGGATCTGTTCCCTGACCGTCAAGAGCAATGGTGCCATTCCTTGCTTTGAAAGGAGGTTTGAATGATGAACTTACTTCTTTAAAATGATGCTTTAGGTTTAGATTTTTCAAATGTGTTCTATATATGATGCACATATACTTTGTATTATGACCTGCGTTTAGGCATTTGTTACATAGAGAGATTTATTACTAGATTTATGGTTAATAAAGAAGTCAAATTTAAGACAAATATCCTTTTCTTTGCCTGAAGATCCTTGACAGTTGCATGCAACTTCTACAAAAAGAAACAAAAGAGCTGTAACTCAAAATCTCATTTATCACATTTAATTCTTGGGAGTTCTATTTGATTTTGTTGTTGTTTGAGTTTTGGGTTTTTTTTCTCCAAGCTTTACAAAAAAATGAAGGGAAAAAGAAAAATTAGGCTTAAGAACTTTACTTAACATAAGGGAATTGGATTGTGGTTTTATAAAAAGGCTATGTACTGTAACATTCAGAATAATAATAATTTTATCTATTAATTGGAAAGCAAAATGAAGATGTGTCATTTTGTTAAATGAAGATATTTGATCACTTTCTAGAAATGCTTTAAGTTATGTGGTTACCTGAAAGGTTAAGATACAATAAAATTATAATGAGGAATCATGCAAACTTCAAATTAGTGTGCATGAGTGGTTTGTCTACCAAATAATCATATAGTAAGGGACATAAGAAATACTTAAAGAAAAAAATACATCAAGTAAATAAAAGTAAGGTTTAATAAACATACCTGAGAAGAATGTCTTACGTGTTTTTTTTTCTTGGCAATAATTGGCCACTCAGTTCTGCCAGGTTGTATTACAGGTAAAGAAGATAACAGCCAAAAGTCTTGATGGGAAATAATCACCAGATTTTATCAATGGAGTTTTAGTCCCCATCTATATTTCTTCGCTGTATCTGCAGTTTTATTGATTACATTTCTCTGTTTATTGCAGAGTCTGTGATTAAAGATACAGCTAGCAAAGGTGAGCAGTGTTAATCAGACCCTACCTCTCCTGACAGTGATCACTGCAAAAATATTCTCAGTGTAAAATAACCATCAGACCTGTACCAGGGACATCTTTATGGAGGTATTAGTTTAGCGGTAGGCGAGATGTTCTTGCACCTAGCAAATCCTGGCCAAAGTATTAGCACCTGAGAATGTTACAAGATAGTTAGTTTCCAAAGGAACTAGAATATTTAAGCTCAACAGGGGAGGACAATGTTTACAAAGTCTCTAAATAGAAAGATAGTGACCTCAGCTTAAATGATCATTAACAAAACATTAGTGACTTATTCAGTGACCCCATATATTTCCGCTTTGCTGTATCTGTTTAGCCACTAAATACATCTTAATCTCCAAAAGGGCAAATCCAGAATGTTAGTAATTGTAGTTAATGAGTGAAGCCAGACATTTTCAGCTAAAAGGTTGCACAAAATATAAAACCGAAAACCATTTCAGCTTATGAAGCCCCCAGTATCGGTTATCCCGTCTGCTAGTTTGGGAAGAACAAGACTGAATGTAGTATATGTAGAACTAATATTCCTCCTGGGGGCCACCCCTCACCAAATTAGTGTTTTCTCCTGTGATTTTCCTGTATACACTATTCTGTGAATGCCACAAACCATAAGATACAGAGCACACCTATACAAATTTCATCCACATCAGCTTAAAGAAAACAAAGCTAGTTGGTTTTTTTTTGAAGAAAACACCCTTCTAAAACTAACTGGTTTGAGTTCACCCAAGATACTATTTCTCACTAAGGAGTATGCTGATAGAATGAAATGTTAACAGATTATTAACAATATTCATTTTAACATTACAGTTGAAAATATATGGAATGAATATTCACAGCAAATGATCAAAACCTTGGATAACAGAAGGAAGATAGGAAAAAGAATATTTGTTCTGCAAAAATAAGACTATACAGGATGAATAAATCCTTTTCTTTACTAGAGCTTTATAGAAAACAAGGAAGGAAATAAACTCCTTTGAAAAAAGTCCTTGAAGTAGGTGTTCTTTTGATTCAG
The DNA here is from genome assembly GCA_013397275.1 of Burhinus bistriatus. Taxonomy (NCBI): domain Eukaryota; kingdom Metazoa; phylum Chordata; class Aves; order Charadriiformes; family Burhinidae; genus Burhinus; species Burhinus bistriatus. Next base: position 14,001 of record VYXH01005303.1, read on the forward strand.
CTTTTAGCATCCTTGCAGTAGAAATATTAGTCTAACAAATTCATTGCTAGAGTATGTTTTTATCATCTCAATCTCTCTGTGAAGTCTGAGCAAAAACATTCTATGGGAGGTAGAATAATGCCATTTGAGTCACAGCACAATTTTCCAGATGCTGGAAAAGGACAGTTTTACTGACAAATATTTACCTATTTAAAGAAGCCAACAAAAGTACATAGTATTTAATCATTTCAATTTTATTAGTTTTCTGAGATGGTTTAATGTACTGAATCCCAGCTTACGAAGCATTTAGAATTCCAACACAGGAACAAGTCTCAAAGATTACATCCTATCTCTGTGATATGGAAGATACAGTATGTAAATTTTACAGTGGCATCACTCTTCCTGCTTTCAGCGCTATTCAAAGATCTTCTAAATCATATCTGAAAAAAACAGAGAACAGGAAAAGAGTAAGATTCTAAGAGCATAAATGAACATTCCTGTTTTCAGGAAAATCATTCCTTATCCTTCATTTCCACAAAAAAACACTTGCTGCGCTACGCTTGCTGTCCTGTACCTACTTACTTTTACTGGATTGAAAAAACCCCAAACCCTAAGACATTATGTATAAAGGAAATGGAAATATACACAAAGTACGTTAACACAAGTTTTAAGGCCCCTTTTCATAAGATGACTAGACCGTAGTAGAACTGCAAGACTGCAGTTTTCAAACATCAGTAACAACTTTTGCGTTTTCTAACCATGTAGGGTAATTTATTACAATGCTTGATCCAGTCATTTACAAACATTATCTTATGCAATGGAGCTGTTATTGGCAGTAAACGACTCTGGCTGGAACACCATCTGCAATTTTGGTATTCACCTATCGGGATACCTGTGGAATCACTAAATGACTTGGGAGGGGACATGAAAAAAATCTCTCATTATAAGAGAGTTAAGAAGCCCCATTTCTTCAGTTTACCTGAGAGAAAGTCAAGAGAGTGCTGGATTACAGTCTGCCTATACCCATACAGGAAAAGATTTCAGATCGATTGCTCAAAGAGACAAAGGCATTACAAGATACAATGCTAGGGGATGGAAGCTGGACAAATCTAAAACAGAGGGCATAGATTTTTCTTTTATGGTGAGGTTACACTGGGAGGTGGTCAATTCCTTAACATCTGAAAATCTTCAAATTAGTTGTATATGTTTAAAAATATGATGGAAGTTATAGGCTGGATACAGAGATTATTAAGTGGGATCTTATGCAGGTATGAGGTTACGCTTCAGTCAGCATGCTGATATTTAAATGTGTATCCTATTTTTAAGCATTCCTTTGCATATAACTAAGGTGGGGCAGAAACTGTCAGTGAACATAGTAGTCCTCTTTACATGCAGAAATCATAATTTTTCATATACATGTGATTTATCAGGTTGAATGTTAACCCATTCTCTTTCCCTGATGCATCTACCACCTGGCAGTGAGGTCTTCGGGTGTGCTCACAGTGAGCAGGTGGGAGCAACAGTGACTGGAAACATGCTGCCAGCAGCAGGAGGCTCTTGACATTGTTTTTTGTGCCTGTTCAATCCAGCATGATGTAAAGTGATTGTTATGCAAAAAAACAGTTCAATGTCCTTTCTCATACTTTTGCCTGGGAGACAGAGTGTGTTTTATTCTGGAAGATGTCCCACTTTTTAGTGTCCTTTAGAAGAGGTGGTTCTTATTCTCGTCATACCGTGTACACTTTAGAGAACTTGAACAAACTCTGCTAGATATGGCTTTTTAGATATTTAAGTCTTTCTCAAGCGTCTCTTTTTCATCCTTCCTGACGATGTAATCGTATAGCTTACTCTACTTCAAGGTGAAGATTATTAGAAGGAGTTTTCATTACTTCCACCCCATTTGTTCTCATGCTCTTTCCACTCTGTGGGTCACCAGCACAACTTGCCCTCCCCACTGATGTCCTTCTCCAGTTCCATAATATCATAAGCCAAATCTAAAATGACCCAAACTTTGACCGTGCTTTGGGAAAAGAAGTGGTGGGAACCCAACAATGCAGGAGCAAGGAAAAGGACTATTGAGATAGCAGAGAGTAGGGCTGCATCCCATTTCTCTGTCCAGAAAACCTTGGATGAAAATATGGGGGCATGCATACACCCCACTGCAGTAGATGCATCATAATTTATGTAGGCTGTGTTTCCACATGTAGCCAGCAAGCATCCTTGGCTCCTCTTGTCATTAAATGCCAAGCACAAGGAAAGCATGATAGACAGTAGCCATTATAATGGGAAAGGGGATAATTCCTCTTCCCACCCAAAGCTCTATAGCACACATTACCGTCTTCTGCCCCAGCTGGTCTGGCAAAGGGAGCGTGCTCCTGACGCAGATGCCCTACCTCCCTAACCTGTTCCCCACAGGGCAGCATCTGTCCCGGCTGTAACCTCAGTGGCTGCAGCTTGCACTAGCAGGTTGCATTAACGTGTCACATATTAATGCACGAACCTCTACAGAGTTAAAGATAATAGGTTAAAAGAGCAAGTACTTAATCCTGTACAAAACAGATTTTATCAGATTAATCAGTTCATGCAGTATAGTTTTACAGAGATCCAGTAGCTGAACAGAAGTGTGACAGTATGTTAAAAATTTATAGGAAAGATTTTTTCAGAGTGACCAATAATCTTAAATCAGAAAACTTTTTCCACACCTACTCCTCCTTATCCTAAACAGTACTGCTTCCCTTTTGTCTGCAGAGAAGAGACAGATTCAAACCACCCGGTCAGCCTCAGATTCTCTGCTTTTTGAGACCACGCTTTTTTCAGACTTTATTCCATACTCTTTGAGACTGGGATTTCTTTATCCTGTTTCTTACCATTTTGGGTTCAAATATGTGTCCAGTACAACAAAAACAACAAAGAGACTATTCAGTCACCTGATCCAGTCTGACATGATAAAATTTTAACTCAGCCCTTGCTATGTTTCACTCAGTAATAAAAATATAAGAGAAAACAACACACTGGGCAGTACGTAATGTAAAATTACATCAGTAGCATATGACAACGTACAGAAGCAAACCCTTGAGAGAAACACTAGTAACTCATTCTTGCCATAACAGAACAATATTTCAAATCAATTTACTTTATACCCATGCAACTTGTTAGCCTTGACTCTATTGTTGAGGTTGTAAAGACTGTCAGTTGTCGACATAAAATACATTGTGGATTCAGTTAAACAGACTAGGGGGATTTGAAAGATATAACCAGAATACTTTGAAATACATTCTTTTACTAACAGTTTGGAGTTGATTTAGTAAATGGGGAGATAGAATATTAATCAAACAACACTAGAAAATGTGAGCTGACCTTAATAAAAATAAGTAGGTGAAGTTATAAATTAGTTTAATTAACAGAAATTTAATATTAGCTGATTCAGATAATTTACCATGCTGACCATTCAAGCTTATTTCACTAATGGAGAAGGAACATAAAAAAAATAATGCAGTACAGCACAGTAGTTTAGTATAATTTCATAATTTTCTCCAGCCCCTTTAGAAAATTCCATGTCTTCAAATGAAATTCCATTTTGTATTCACACAACAGCATTCAAACAGCACAGAAACTCTGAGGTTATTGGTGACCTACTTGCATAATGCAAATTCTGTAAAAATACACAGGATCTGTAATGAGTAAAACCAAGGACTTGATTTTTCATTGGGACGGGTAGGAAATCTGGGAACACGGGGCTATGTTTTTCATGCTTATTATTGCAAACATACATTATTAAATCATTATTAAATCATCTCATTATATCAAGAAAAGCTGCTCAAACTTTGTAAATAAAACACCCCAGTGATTTTACCCTAAAGCTCAAGGTTCACTCTGGCTACCAACCTCGCAGCCACCTCAGTGTATATCAAGTTGTAAGAAATAACATCACCAACAGTTGACAACACAGTTTCTGCCTAATTTCCAAGCAAATGTATATGTAAAAGTTACACATTGCATGCATGAAATTACCATACTGAAATCAGTAAATGAGGCACTAATGGGTGCCTCGTGTTTTTAAGACTAGAAGATATTCATAAAATGATCAGTATTTCTTTCCTCTTTCTCTCTTAAACCAGTACTTAATAGATGCATTTGAAAAGGTTACATATGCCTTATTTCTCACGGTCTAAGCTGCCTTCAAGTTTTATACAATTTATTTGAAGCTGAAATTCTCAGTCCTTTACCCACTTGTTCTTTTTTCTTCTTTTAAATAAATGAAATGGAAATTAAAGCAGCATAGAATGTAAAATTAACATTGTCATTGTTGCTTTATTACTTTTGACCATGCTTCTCATTCAAGGGCCATAAGGATTTTTATAGGCTTTTGGACCACATAGTTCCTGTTTCATGCCTGGGAATTCCAGTGTCTCAAAGCCTTCTCCTCATTCTCCTCGTAGCTGCTGCTCAGGAACAGCCACGGCTGTACTGTCCGCGTTCAAAAGCGGAGCCGTATTTGTCAGCATAATGTATATACGCGTTCTTGAGAACATTTACAGCCCAGCTGACATGGATAACGACAAGTTCCCAGGAATGTCTGACGACATCAGGATTGTCAGGCAGAGTTTTAGAGAAGAGGCTGAAGGTCTGGCCTGCCTTGGTTTCTGTGCTGCTCCATACTATCCTGGAGCAACCTTAAGGCTCAAAACAAGGCAAAACTCTGAAAACATTATAATTTAGCATTAAAAAAACCCCAAAACTCCATGACTACAACATTTGTAGTTCCTCCAAAGAGTCATGGAGCTGTGCTGGGTTTTTTGTTTCTTTGTTTGCTTTTTCAAATAACATCATTTAAAAATCGTGATAAATGTAGGGTTCTTTCTTTTGGCTCTTTCATTTTAGCATATAATGTAGAAAAGGACCAAAAATTAAAACCTGTAATCAATTAAAGCATGAAGAAAATTACGGTTAAAAAGAACAGGATAAAATGAATCTTATTGAAGCTGAATCTTATTCTGCCCTGTTGGTATTTGACAATATATTATTCATCTTCATATTTTATGAAAGTTTTTGCTTCAAATGCTGTGGCTTTTTCATGTAGTACAGGCTGAAACTTCACAGAGGCACTTAAAACAAGAAACCAAAATGACAGACCAATAAGCAAGCTGAGATAACATTTCAGAGATAAGTCTTTGTACAACACATAAACCTTAAAATATATCTGCTGCATGAAAAAGCTTTGTTTATAAATAAAGCCAATCTTAAAGCATCTCAAAATCCTTGCTACACTTTTATTCTAATGAAATTATCTGTATTTTTCTAAAACAAGGTAACTTTAGCTGTTTTCATTCAACAATAAACTAAATGAAAAATCTTTAGTAATTATTACTGAGAAGACAAGAGAATAGTTTCTTGATAAACAAGGAGATACTCCACAACACTGTGTGGAAAAATTATTAACTAGAAAACTATTTTGTTTGCAACATAATTGCCAAGACCTGATCATTCTTCCATCACCTCTTATCTCTTTGTGCATTAGTCCGTCAGAAATGATGCAGCATGTGTACTTATTCAGGGACCTGTTCCCACTGAAAACTGATTTCCTCACCTTCCTTCTGAAAAAAATGTCAGCAAAAGGGAGAGGTCTGGGAAGATTTGGGGCAGGGGGGAGAGGGAACAGGTAGAAGAGTGCAGCATCTCTGAAGGACCAAGACTGAAATGCTGTGGCACGGCACACGGTATTGGAGTGAGTCCACAGAAAGTTCAGGGAAACAGCAGGAATTGTAAGCTGCAGCTTGAAGAAACCCATACAGGAAAACACATTTGATGTATTTAAAGGCAAAGGAAAAGCCAAAGACTGAGGAGATTCACCCTTAATTGCCCAGAAAGCCACATGAACTAGTTTGGGCAAACAAGAACACTGTCTAAAGAAAGAAGTTCACCTTTAAGGGAAGATAAGATAGCCATGCACTTTGATATTTTAAGCTTTTTCCTTTTTTTTTATGACCTTAGCAAACCTTGTTCCTACTGGCATTAGGACAGTTGCCTCGTCAGTCTGCTCCAGCACCCTTGCAGAATCCCAGCTGCCAGACTCAGACCGTCATGATAACCATGGGGACGTATAGTACAAGAGATGGTACGCGAGGTCTTGATGTACTTTAAAAAGGTAAAATTTACTTTTAAAAGGTAGAATGTATGTTAGAAGGTAGAATTTCCCATTAATCAGGAGCAAAGAGCTGTAAAAAGGTTGCAAGGCCTTGTGAAACAGGACACTTTGTATAAATAGTACGTGCCTTGCTAATGAAAGTACCCTTGAAGAAGAACTGAAGACTGGTAACAAGGGAACATCCCTACGCAGAAAGTGCCAAAACCAGCTGAAAACCGAATAGCTGCTGGAAGAGGTCCAAAGTCAACAAAGTTCTGCAGTAACTAGGGGAAAGGGAAAGGCGGCAGCGGGAGATCGCGACCACCAACTCAATGAGAGACTGAACAGAACTACCCCCCCACAGCGTACTGGAGCATGCGCACATCAATTAAAGGACATTGTAGCTTTAAATGAAAGCAAGAGACTGTACTAACTGATAGAAATTGTTAAAATAAGGTACTAACCAATAATTATAATTAAGGGTGTGTATTTCTGTATTTTGAACTGTAGAAATATTCCAAAGAGTTTGTAGGCCAGTGTGCTAGCTCTCTGCGCAGAAATGAGTTAAGTAAATACCTCTGCTCTGTGTGTACATTGGCGTCTTGCACACCGGGTAAATGACCCTCCACTTTGGGACAACAGTCTGACCCAAAACTATGGGAATTGGCAGATTTTTGTCCTGGTAGGCAGAAGCAGGAAACCTGACAACAAGGGAAGTGTAGCTGGTGCCACCGCAAATAGTACTGCATGCAGCTAGCCCTGTGCAACTGGTCCACCTCTACACCCTGAAAAAGCACCATGATTCCTTCATATCTATGATGTGCAGCAATAGAAAAAAAAAAAAAAAAATCAGGAAAATTTCTTTATTCTGCCATAGTAATTCTGCTATACCAGGAAAGAGATGAGGGATCCCATAAACCCACAAGANGCAGCAATAAAAAAAAAAAAAAAAAATCAGGAAAATTTCTTTATTCTGCCATAGTAATTCTGCTATACCAGGAAAGAGATGAGGGATCCCATAAACCCACAAGACAATGTGACCTGTGCACCACATGGAAAAAAGTTATACCACAGATAACAGAAGAACTGAGTTATATGAATTTATGCCCACATTTATAACTCAAGTCACTACTTACATCCAATCTTTGGAAATTCTGTCCTCGCCACCCTCCCTTCAATTTGGATGCCAATAGGAGAGTACAGTAAAGTATGCTGTTATTTCCTTTTGTGCTATTTTATTGACAAGTCATACCCTCCCAAGAAAAAACTCTGTTTTAATGTTTAATAGTTGTAAATTATTTATGTACTCCTTTTTTTCATGTGTGTTGCATAAGAATAAAACAGAGGGTTATTGTTGCTGGTACTGGGAGAAGCAATCCTTTGGGTATGATCTTTGTTTTCACTCTCTCTGAAACCCTTTAGCTCACTGACTACAATGATGCTGAGTGAAAAAAATGTACCTGTCAGTCATCTAGGGATTTAAATCTATTGAACCCTGCTAGCCACTCAAGTAAGCAAATGCTTTTTCACTCACACAAATTTTAAAATAGCCTTACATCTCCTTTTTGGAGAAGAAAACATGCATATAGAGATATCTAGAAGCACAAAGCTAAAAAAAAAGAGGAATTCAGTGTTCAAAGGCAAATGCAGCAGTGGGGTTAACCTGTTCCACAAACTCCTCATTTATGAGTGTGCATATGAGAATATAAGACTAAAGAGGAGGCTATTTATAGTGCTGCAAGTGCTCAGGACTCCAAGAATTCATTTTCTGCTGAATGGGTGCATGATATCAGTTATTATCCAGGGAATATAATAACAGAATAATCCATTTTGAGGAAACTGAGCCCTATCTTCAAAAACTTCAAACAACAATATTTATAGAAACACAATTCTATAAGGGTACAGTGTGAATCTTACAAAAAATGGCATTTTACTATGGTAAAAAAAGGGAAAAAATAATAGAAAATTAGCTTAGGTAACTAACTTTGTCCTCATTTAAATTAGATTAATTAGTATTTTTGTAGTCTTTTGGGAAAAGCTGATAATAATAGCTGCATTGTTTATGCAAATAGTATCCAAATATGCAAAATGGACATAACCAGATTATAAATTAAACTTCAGCTAAATGATTAGCCTGTGTCTATCTCTCGAAAGCAGAAAACCTCATTAAAAACATTGACTCTACATATAAAAAAAAAAAAAAGAGCAAACTTTCTATTTTTCTTTTATAATGTGCAGGTATAATATATACAGAAAATGAATCTTAACATCACCTTAAATGTCCATTTTCCTCCCATTTGGAATTGATTTTGAATCAATGCAAGCTGTTTGACAAAACCTGTCTTCTGAAGGGATGAGCATAGTTTACTGCTTAAGTAAAATAAATTTGATCTTTACAGCAACTAAAACTCATCAGAATTCTGAGTTCAGTATGTAGCGATATCCTCCTTGTTGAAGAAAAATATGAAAAAATAGCTATATTGCATTAATTCCCTGGCTTAACAGAACAAACCTATTATCAGGGAATGTTCACAGAAATTTGTCAGGTTTGTTTATTCATGCATTGCCTTTAGCTGGAAGTGCAGAAAAACTAGAAGGTAATACTTTACTCAAATATGATTTTTTTATGCGTATGTGTTAAATTTTGTAAAGAGTAATGATTTTGGTGTCTGAATCTTGAACTTTTTAAAAACAAAAGCAAAAAAATAATCAGGAAAATTTCTTTATTTTACTTCATAAAGTACAAAATCAGTATTTTGAAAGTTTCATTCCTTTGAAGATTTGGATCAAAAACTCAACATCAAGAAACATTAAGGGAACTTGAAATGACTGTAAGATTGACCTTCAAAATCAGGCTTACTGCCCTACTCTCTTATAGCTATTATTTTAGCTTTATAAAATTCCTCATTTATCAAAAAAAAAAAAAGAAAGAAATATACAGGAATAATATATTACATCATGATTTGAAAGAGCTGGAAAAAAAATCAGCATGAAAATGGATGTGTAATACAGTGAGCAATCAACGTGCCACCCAAACTTCCATCAGCAGTGTGCCACAACTACTTGCAAAATTCAGTTCGAGTTCCAGTATTAGTTCTGTGTTTTTGGAAAAAGTGTTGGTCCCAACTCTGAAAACTTCCAAAACTCTTAAAAAAGAAAAGTACAAGACATAGCTTGATCCCGTTTATCTCAGGTGTATAGTCTTATAGATGTGCCCTAGGAATTTTTTTTTTAATTTTTGTAGGAGCAAATAAAATTTTTCACTTAGCTGTAAATAGAAGGAAAGATAAACTGGTATACCAAGAATTACATTGTTCTGGCCTATGTCTGACAGCTTTATGTTTCCCATACAGCCCCAGTTTAAGTGGATACCACTTTCTTGTCCAAAAAGTTACTTCAAAAAGCGTGCATAAAGAAAGTAGTCTGCTGTAATAATTCTGTGAGCTTCTGAGGTCAGCAGGTTTAAAATAGAGTGGAAGAGATGTGTATTCTAGCAAAAGAAAAATAAAAAAAAAAATTAAAAGCAAGTTTGTGCCTATGATAAGCTACCCCTTATTTCAGTTTTCCATTTTTCTCTACTCTGGAAAAGAAATTGGTTCTGAGCTTCTGCGTTTTCTTCTACTCACAGTTCTGCATTGATTTTACCCCTAACTAATACATAAACTATTTTAGCTTAAGAGTGACTTATTTTTGGTTTGTCAAGCTAACAAGAATTGAAATCATGTTTTCCTTTCATTTTTGTGCTGTCTGCATATGCACATCCTTTTTTTAGAATGAGAGCGTTTTATTTAGACATCCATGAAATGTTGACATTTCAGATATTTTTTGTTTTTGTCTTGAACTGGGAAAAAATCCCAGACTACCTGCTCCCAGATCAAAACAGGGGATGGCAGAGATCTTCTCCTACCTAAACATGTTTCTTAGAATGATTATGGGATTTGAACATTTGGAACAGAGGACCAATATAATTGTCATTATATTTACATATGCCTTTGAAAAATGTGGCAGCTTTGAAGGAGGTGATAGGCAAAAAGACAGTAAAGAAGAGAATTAGATCTAAATATATTTCTTTGAGTGATTATGGGATATAAGCGTTAAGAACCTCTGTTCAATGCTGCTAACCATTTCATTACTGTCTACCAATAAAACAACAAAACAGGAGTTAAAAAGACAATGTGGAAAGTAATGATACTTCAGCAATTAAAGTGCTCAGATGTAAGAATATGCAAGTGTTTCTCAGCATAAATACAAGTTATATTTTCTGAAATACAGCTGGATGACTTGGGACGAGTCTATTTGACCACTTTTCCATAACTCAAATACTACGTGGTTGTCTTGCCCAAATCACATATAAAAGCATATAAAAGTATAAACAGCAAAAGGATATTAAACAGCAAAGATCAGCTTCCACTCTGAAAAGACAGCTAATTCAAACATACTGCAGTTTATAATATCGTGTTTGTCCATAATAAGCAAAATCGGCAAGGATCAATAGCTACATTATAGTCAGACTTACAGGCAAGGAAAGAAATAGCAGACCCCGTGTCCAGTGGCAGCTTTCTCAAGTTCACAGTATCAACGTCTCCAAGCATCAGTCCAACTGTATCTAGCGTTACTAACTTCGGTTGTGTTCCAGGAAAACAAACAGTGTACAAACGTCTACTAACAACTCCCTCATGACACACAGCTTCTGGCCTCTTCAGGCAACATTTTTGATCTGCTTCTCTTTCTCTTACTGCCCAGCCTAGTATCCTTTATCATTTTTGATAGTGGGCTTGTTAGCTAGACTTGAGGCTATCTGCCCTGCCTGCCTGATTTGGTAACGAGGCTCAGTTGCCCCCTGTAAATGTATACCAACTGTGGAGAGACTGATAAAATCTAACAATGCGTGTGAGGTGTTAAAAAGCTTCTCTTGAGTCCCTAGCGTCAGTCACAGATCTATACAACTGTATCTGAAGACTTCATCCAAGCTGGAAAGGGAAAGCTTTCCTTCATGTTGAAGATGGCCAGGTTGACTTCACAAGCCTGCAAGATCTTTCACATCACTCACCAGAAGGCTAGAACCAGCCCCCAGCTGTTCAGGAGAACATTGGTGAGAGAAATATAGGCTATCTAACTCAGGAGAAATATAGGATATCTAAGCACTGTGGGCAGCTTTTAGCATTTTGGAGACTCCTCCAAGGAGGTTTGTGAGCAGCGATTCACAAGAAAGTGGCATACAGGATCTCTCAGCCCATCTGTAGGGTCAGTAGCTTGTAGTCAAAGTTTGGGGGTTTGTATTTACATACAGCATTGTATACATTTTCACAGAATCACAGGGGTCGGAGGGGACCTCTGGAGATCATCTAGTCCAACCCCCCTGCCAGAGCAGGTTTACCTGGAGCAGGTATAGGGGCTTGCATTTTGGGTGGTTGATTTTTAATCAGTGTTTTGTGAAGGTCCTAGCTAGGCTCCTTGTTGGCAGACTTTGTCCCCGTGTCAGGAGTGTTAGGCAGAAGCCCTCCCTGAGCACATTACAGTTTTGATCCCTTTGCTCAGATCAGGGGACTCACCTGAATGCAGTGCAACTCCTTGCCACAAAAAAACCCAGGCTGTGGAGAAAGGAGATGGCATGCATGTCTGAGATGAGCTCAGGGTGTAGCTGGGATGGACTAGGAAGAGGTTCCAAACCTCTGCATCTGGGACAGATGTGCATGCAGTGACCTGCTGATTTTGACACATATAATGGTTACAGAGACAGGATAAACAGAAGTTCCCTTTCATTCAAATGGAGTATTAGTCATACTTTCAGGTACTGTATTACCACTGAATACTCCTTGAATTCATCATTCCTGGAGATGAAGGCCAAACCCCATGAAGGCCTGTTCTCTCCTCTGCTGGAGAGAAACTCAGAAGGTGAATCCTAATATAGCCGAGAGGAGAAAGTCCACTATGGGGGGGAGGGCGGGGAAGAGGAAAATACTGAATGTTCAGTGCAGTGGCAGGCCTAAGGAAGCCAATGGCTACCCATACCTGAAATCCCAGTACGTTTAGAAAGACTCAAGTAAGCTGATGAAGGATTAGGCGAACATGGTAATGACACTCTTCCCATTTTTCAGGACTTGTTTACAAAATTAGTAAAGCATTCAACCACAACATAAAAAGCCTGGATTCTATTCTCTATTCAGCTAGAATGAAATCAGAACCTCATCTCCCAGTGGACACATTAATTTGCTTGTTTTCTGGCCCCTGGAACTTTATATTCTTCAACACATGCTGCCACAGCCTCATCGCATAGAAAGGAAACTAGTTTCTATCTTGATGCTCTAATAGTAGCCTTAAGATATGGATTTATGGCTCCTTAGTCTGAAGAGGGACAGGAATATAGATCACCTACATCTGTGTTCAGTTTTGGGCCCCTCACTACAAGAAAGACATTGAGTTGCTGGAGCATGCCAAAAAAAGGGCAAAGAAGCTGGTGAAGGGTCTAGAGCACAAGTCCTAGGAGGAGCGGCTGAGGGAACTGGGTTTGTTTAGCCTGGAGAAAAGGAGACTCAGGGGAGACCTTATCACTTTCTACAGCTACCTGAAAGGAGATGGTAGCAAGGTGAGTGTCAGTCTCTTCTCCCAAGGAACAAGTGATAGGACAAGAGGAAACGGCTGCAGGTTGCAATAGGGGAGGTTTAGATTGGATATTAGGAAAGATTTATTCACTGAATTCCAATTCACATTGGAACAGGCTTCCCAAGGAAGCGGTTGAGTCACCGCCCCTGGAGGTATTTAAAAGATGTGTAGATGTACTGCTGAGGGACGTGGTTTAGTGATGGATTTGGTAGTGTTGGCTTAATGGTCGGACTCCATGATCTTAAAGGTCTTTTCTAACCTAAATGATTCTATGATTGTATGATTCTGTTTGATAAGATAGTAGGCACATTAATCCTCAGTATTTTAAAAAGAAAATAATTTGCCTTTATTAAGGCCTACGTACTAGGTGTGTTTAAAGCACACCTACTTTATCAGGCTTGCAGGGATCTGAAGTGCTGCTGCTGCAAAGCAAACTTGATGGTGAAAATGTCTGATGCAGACAAAGAAGTGCTCAGCTGTAAATCATTGTAGAGGTGGCCATGTTTCAGTTTTGCACCTGGGCATTTAAAATTTGCCTTATACTGACTTAAGAAGCATAAGCCTTTCTTGAAGCTGGTCCAGATTTTTGTTTTTACTCAACTGTTTCTAGTCTAGCACCTCTGATTTTTTTGAAACACAAACACAGATTGAACAAATAGGTCAATGCTTTGTTTAACCATCACAAGATCATTTTACACTACTCCAGTTTTGTCAATGGAGCAGTAAAAAGGCAGATTTTCTGGGCTATGTAAATTCTGATTTAAAAGCTTACTGGAATTGTATATAAAATCCAGTGAGAATTGTTTCAAATATGCAGAAATAAACAGAGTTAACATGCTTTAGAAAATTCTACTGTTTCTTTGAGAATAATCCGTGTAGAAAGAAGGAATTAAAATCTGAAAAAAGCATTCATCATGGAATTACTAGGCAATTAAGTCAGACTAGAGGCAATGGTGAGAAGAGCTGGGTAGTCTTTGGTAGTCCTTTACTGATAGTAATTTATTTTTCTCAGTTTCATGACAAGCAATGCATCTAATGAAAAGGAAAAGATTCTCAGTCTTTGAGCATTCAGATTCTGATGGAAGGATGTTTTTATTTGAAAAGTAACCACAGAAGCATCTATCAATAGTATAAGAAATCATACACAAGAAGAAGAGTTGAAGACATAGTGAGGGGAATTTCTAATGAATATTACAAATTTTATTACAAAAGTAGCTCCACCTCTGATGAAAGTTGAGACCACAATCCAAATTAAGAACTTGTACCTTCCAGTGTTTTTTCCCTTCTGAAACAATTCATTAACTGGCATCAGGGAGAGTGTCTTTGGTGATCGAGTACATATTCTGCCACTGACAAGCTAGTAGTCTTCTGAGCCCTTAGCCATATGGAAAAGTGAACTTTCATGAGGAAGTTGCATGAGTACATGAAATTCATAAATACTGTAAGGTTCTTGCATAAAAAAACCCTCTGTAAATGCAAAAATAATTTAATTTTTTAATCACTGTCCCCTTTCTTCCTTTTCTTTGCCTAAAAGGGAGAGAAGTAAAGAACCTTCCCATAGCTAATTTTACCAGGCTTCCTCAAGGCTGTCCAGTTCTTGCTAACTGAAAATTTCAGTGGTCTCACTGTCAGGTCCAGAGTCTCTAGTCAGTAAAAGAGAAACAAGTGATTATTATACTATTACAGTAAGTTATTATAATAATTAAAGAGGACCTCCAAGCCAAGTGGCGCAGACTGTCTTGTCTCCAGACTACTTGGTTCTGTTTGTCTCTACAGCACCTTTGCCTTGTAAACAGTTAGCTGGAGCAGACCGTAACAGACAGGAAGGAATAAGCCAAAATATAAGCACTGTGGATGGTCAGGGGTTCAGGTCTTGAGTTCTGTCTTGACAGTGTTTGTTAGCAGTGCCCTGAGTTTCAACCACTGTGACATTCAGCATGATACCAAACTTCAAAGTGCCAACCCTGTAGCAAAGTTCAGGCTCTGGAGTACAGTAGGGCCTAAACTCAACAAAAGGCCTAATGTTAGATAATTTGATACCCGATTTTCAAGTATCTGGCATCTTCAGAAGAATGCACATCTTTCTGAATAAGCTGCTCTTCACAGGTGCATAAAATCAGGACGATGACAGGTCATGGTAATACGGACAGCTTTTGTTCAGCTACCCAGAAATTCAAAATTCTTGTTTGTCCTACTGGGCCTCTAATGAGGAAGCGTAATTGTTTTTCTGCCTGACATTAGCCAGATGTTGCACCTGTAGGCAGTGTGAGAAATGTAGAAATAGACAGAATGTGGCTATGGCCATTAGCAGGTGTCTGTACATCTCAGTTAGGTCCTTGATGTACTGTCCTAAGGGGGTCTTTGGAGCTCAAACTCTCCTCTCTTCCCCACACACCATGTTTTGAAGCTTACCCAAAGCCTGAATATGAGACAAATTTGAGCACAGAAGGCTAAGAAGTGGAGTAGTCATAGCGACAGAATATGAGAAGAATTAAACTGTGGTTTCTTGGCAGGTTAAAGCCACACAAATCATGTCTGACACTATCTTTCTACCTCTTTTCTTGAGCCTTTGTGCTTGTGTGGCCAGCGAATGAATTGATTCAGGGAGCTGATTTGGCTTAAAACTTACATTTTTGCCAGGGCACCTTTTGACTGGCCATTTAAAAATTCAGATGGCAAGAATCCCAAGGATGTACTTCATTTCACTGTGATGACTAACAAAAGGGTATAACACTTCTCTGTAAGGTACACATAGTCTCTGGACAGAAAGATCTGGTTATTGCATTGAACCTTTTTGAAAGCTAATTTTGCAGTAAGAGACCTAGGAAAATGGAAGGACCGGTTTTGACATCTGAAGGTAAATTGTTAAAATACCAATATATGGAACACTATGCAGCTAATTAACTTTTACAGCCAATATATAGCCAATTAACTTTTTCACATTTACCATATGTTTATCTTCCTGCAGGGAGTATTTCCAGGAGGAAATCATAATGGGAGATAGTTCTGCCTTTTATATGGGAATAAGATCTGTTGATGATAGCTACAAATTCTTACGTAGCTCATGGTAGCTTCAAAAGAGGGTGCTGTTGAAATCTAAGAAGTGAAATGTGGGAATTCAGCAACTAATTTCATGTTTTCACAATGCTCATTTCCATAACTGGTTAACTATAAATGGTCCTTTCTCTTTTTCCTGACAGCAATCCAAAGCAGTCAGTATCAGCAGTACTCAAAAAAGAACAGGACATCAATTCGGACAAGACATTAGCTGGATAAATGATTGTCACACAGTGGTACAGTGTGTCTCCAAGGTCCCTGACTGTTCCTCTTGGGAATAGCCATATATTACTGTCTATATGGCAGTAACTGTACAGTCCCAGGTCAAGATTCAGACTGTGTTGTTGCAGTGAAAGCCTTTGCTCAAGCTTTTATGTGAGGACTTGCCCTCTAAAATCTTGGTAAACATCTGCTCTTGTAAACAAATTGTGGTAATTTTTTCCCACACAACACCCTGATCTCTAAATTGGAGAGGCATGGATTTGACCCATGGACCACTCGGTGGATAAGGAACTAGCTGGATGGTTGCACTCAAAGAGTGGTGGTCAATGGGTTGATGTCCAAGTGGAGACCAGTGATGAGTGGTGTTCCTCAGGGATTGGTACCGGGACCAGTAGTATTTAACATCTTTGTTGGCGACATGGATGTTGGGATTGAGTGCACGCTCAGCAAGTTGGCCAACAACACCAGTCAACAGGCTGGAGGGAAGGGATGCCATCCGGAGTGACCTGGACAGGCTTAAGAGGTGGGCCCATGCCAACCTCATGAAGTTCAACAAGGCCAAGTGCAAGGTCCTGCACGTGGGTCGGGGCAATCCCATGCATGAATACAGGCTGGGCAGAGAATGGATCAAGAGCAGCCCTGAGGAGAAGGACATAGGGGTGTTTGTTGGTTGATGAGAAGCTCAACATGAGCTGGCAATGTGTGCTCCCAGCCCAGAAAGCTGACCACATCCTGGGTTGCATCAAAAGAAGCTTGGATAGCAGGTCAAGGGAGGGGATTCTGCCCCTCTACTCCACTCTCATGAGACTTCACCTGGAATACTGTGTCCATCTCTGGATCCCCTAACATAAGAAGGACATGGACCTGTTGGAGTGGGTCCAGAGGAGGACCATGAAGATGACCAGAGGGTTAGAGCAGCTCTGCTATGAGGACAGCTTGAGAGAGTTGGGATTGTTCACCCTGGAGAAGAGAAGACTCTGGGGAGACCTTATAGCAGCTCTCCAGTATCTGAAGGGGGCCTACAAGAAAGCTGGAGAGGGACTTTTTACAAGGGCATGTAGTGATAGGATGAGGGGTGATGGCTTCAAGCTGGAAGACAGTAGATTTAGAATAGATATTAGGAAAAAAATTCTTTGCTGTGAGGGTGGTGAGACACTGGAACAGGTTGCCCAGGGAAGATGTGGAAGCCCCAACCCTGGAAGTGTTCAAGGTCAGGTTGGATGAGGCTTTGAGCAACCAGGTCTAGTGGGAGGTGTCCCTGCCCATGGCAGGGGGTTTGGAACTAGATGATCTTTAAGGTCCCTTCCAATGTAAACCATTCTATGATTCTATGAAATCACAAAACCTGTCTCTTCCTCTTTCTCTTCCTTTCTCTTCTATAGCAGCAGTACTGGCTGCTCTTCCTATAGCCTTCCTCTCTTCACTGTCACCAGAGAGAAACATTGCAGTCATCTTGTAAACATCTGAAACCTACTATATGTAGACAAACTTGACTGGAATTTCAAAATGTTGTCTTGAAATTATAAAACTAAAATACATAAATGAATGCATTGACCAGCTCCAAAGTCTGCAACTGCTTTTGAGCTGTTTGGTAGCATAGCCCCCCAGTTCCTTTTGCAGTCCCACTCTCACTCCAAAAGAACTTTTCAAGCACACGGAAGTCTCTTTTTTGCACCTGTGATTGCAAAAGATGGTCCTCCAATGGCAATCGTAGGGACCAGGGACTATGAACGCACCTAACTCTTGCCCAGACATGCAATTGGAAGATGCTGGACTCTTCAGTCTCACAGCAGGATTGTAGCCTGCGTGACTGGGTTACTGGTGTGACTGTGCTTAGGTGAGGGAAAAGCACTGTTGTCATTTGTCAGCCAAAAGAGCCCTCGCTGCTCTAACAGTAATAGTGGAAGGAGAAATTGTTGCTTGGGTGTTCAGACAGTTAAGTTCTCAGATGAGAGGAAATGGAATGAAAGGGACTAATGAGGAGGAATTAACTACTGGTGTGGTGAATTGGTTGTTGTTTATCACTGTCCAGAGTTGAATAGTCAGTTCATGATTAAATAAGACTTGCCAGAAAAGGTGCAGCAGTGTTTGCACACTGGGCTGATTTTATTATATTTTTTCAGTTTATTCCAGTACAATTGCTTATACATTTATTTGATTAACAATGACATTTATCCTGGAGTAGCAGTGGCGGAATATTTATTGGGAGAGCTGAGGAGAAGAATATGAAGGATTATCTTAGTTATGGCTGGCTTAATCTTTGATCCTAGCATTGAACTGCATTGTTTAAAATATTATTTAAAGTATCTGACATGCTTTTTTACATAAGGATATAAATAACTATTAAAAGACTAATTTGACAATTATCACTATTGTAAAATGTTAAAGGAGGTATTCTGATTTCAACTTTACGATTTGACAATGAAAGTAGAATATCTAACATGAATAAGATAGGAAAAAAGAATTTTGTTTAATACTAAATATATCGCCCAAATAGCTGTGGGAAATACATTTCTTGGGGGTCAGCCTAGCACACTTCCTCCCTTTTCTTTTTGAAACATGAAAACTCTGCCAATCTGACTAATGTCAAACACTTTCTTTTTGTCATATGAAAATATATGCTTCATTTTCAACTTACTGAGCCCTTTCTGGTTTTAATGAAGATAAATATCCAAAAGAAACAATATTTAAAAAAAAAAAATTTAAAAATATTAAAGAGAAATTATTTTCATTTCTAAGACAGAACAACTCATTCTCAAAATATATCTTTTAATATTTTTATTTAAACTCTTCACTGAATTTGCAAATTATTTTGATTACTCCAAAATGTCACTTCTTGCTGAATTAAGTATTTTTGGAAAAAATGTCATGTACCACTGACAGTGATCATACATCAACACAATATCCATTAGTTCAGCAAAATTATTTTTAATTAATTTCCACCTTTGTTATTGAGAATCTTCTCTGAATATTTCATTTTGGAAAAATAAATTCTTAATCCTAAGTGTTTAAATTTGAATGCCTTGAAACACTTCATGATAGAAGAGAATACATCTTTGTCACCTAGGAGGTACGCCAAGCACACTATTGGAGAAGATTAAAATTCAAAATTGCCTTGATAAACTGGATAAATAATGTGGAAAAAGATCCTCAATCCGAACAGGATGCAATTCTCCAAATACACTGCAAAGTTCTGCACCGCTTCACAAAAGCAAGAATGATAGGCTTGGTAGCATTATGCAAAAAAGGATCAGGATCAAAGCTAAACAACAGTGGTTAATGCCATGAAATTGCAAAAAAAATAATTATCATTATTATCAGAATATATAAATAGAAACACTGTTTCAAAGACACAGGATGTACCCCTTTCTGCTTTATTTGATCGAGTTCCTTCTTGTATGGTCTTGACTGAAATGCTTTCACCTGCAATGTAGGGTAAATAAACACCAGCGTTATGGTTTGGGCCGGACTGGCCACTGAGACAAATGACAGATGCTGTCCCCCACATCTCTCTCCAAGGAGAGGAGGGAGAGAGACAAAGAAAATAATGAAATGTGTATAATATATACAAAACAATATCGAGCTCCCAGGATGACAATCGCATCACCGTCAGGCACTGGGAAAGCCCCAGACTGGACTCAGCAACGGACGGGAACTGGATTCCAGATCTGGATGCAGGAATGGACAGATCGGGATCAAAGGCAGGCATACAGAGTCCTCCTTGGATGCTGGCCATTGAAGAAAGAGGGCTGAGCCTTTGATCCCTCAGCTTTTATACTGAGCACGAGGCAGGTGGGATGGGATACCCGGTTGGTCAGCTTTGGGTCACCTGTTCTGTCCGCTCCTTCCCGCAGGTGTGACCCCTCTGTGCTTTTCTGCTTCCGACCCTCCAATGGGGCAAGTGACAAAGCTGTCTGGCCTTGGGTGTTATTAAATAAGGATAAGCAGGAGCATCTCTGTATACCGTTCCTTACCATAAATTACAAACATTGGTCTTATCACTCTGAGAGCGAACAATGACTCCACAACATCCTGTTAATTTCAGAGAGTTTCAGAGAGTTCAGTTAGTTAGAAGAGGCTTAACTAAAAAGTAAAATTACTGAACAGAAAATTTGTTCTGTTTTACCTCAAACCAGGACAACCAGTTAGAGAGGGTCCAGGAGGCTGCAGTTGTAACGCTCTTGTAATGAAATGCTCCTGTAATGCAATGAAAACATGGTAAGGTACAATTGTGAAGCTAGACGTGAAGAAAAACAATCTCCATGTTTGTTGTACACAGACTATGTGGGGTTTAATTTCAGAAGGGGAAGATTTAATTTATATATTATGAAAATGTACCAATTTAAACATTGAGGAGACTAAAGAATCTCCATTCAGGAAATTCCAGAGGACATACGGTAGTCAGGAATTGTAAGTAGAGTTTATAGAAACTACCATTTATTTTAATGAAAATGAAGAACAAAACCTAAAAGATTTTTGGTTATTTGTAACCAAATTTATTGCCACACTTTTCTTCTGTGAATATCTTTTCAAAGGTAGCACATTAATCACATCAACAACAAGCAGGCATTTAAAACTGCCTTGAGACACAGAGAATAATTTTTGACATTTAAGTATGTGCTTACCCTTTTGTTCCATAACATTTACAATAAACTTATGGTTTTGTCCTCAAATTTTGTACCTACAGTCACATAAAAGCCAATGCATTTGTTAATTATGCATTTTTATATGTGTTTGTTAATTAATCTTCAAAATAAAATGGTAAAGAAACTGAATGTCTGCAGTAAGGATGTTTGCAAGTTAGAACTGGAGCCATCAGAGAACAACTGTCTATATGACAGTTAAAAGTATTCTTTTTTTCAGTTTTCCAAGTTGATTTCAATGTCTGTGTTAGAATAAAACCTATTCAACTGTCAAAAGTGCTTGTAAGAGAACTGAATTAATCTTTTGTCCTGAATTTTCTGAAATGAACTCAATGAGCACTCAGCAGTCATGGATGTTAAGGCCCAGAGAGCAACTACAATGCTCGAGTTCGAAGTTCAGGAGTTGACTGCTGTTCACTTGTCAAATAACTTGGTGCAAATCTTTCTGTAATTCTTCATACACTTTTTCATGAAGGGATTAAACTCTCTTGCAGTTCTCTGTCGTGGCAGTTTATTTGGCTCAAAGGTTCTTGATGTCTGTTGTCTCAAATAGCAATGCAAGGCTTTGCGCTAGTAAAAATAAAAAAAAAATTATAAAAAAAAAAGATTATATTTTTCTACTTGTGTTTTTCGCAAAAAAATACTTTATGAAAGACAGTAATATAGCTGCAGATGACCAGTCATTTTATTTTGACTGATGTAATCTTCAGTCTTTCAGCACAAAGTCATCTGCTCCACAGAATGTTCAATAAGTGAAGATTCATTTTAATTATATATTTAGTGAGTGTCCACATGCATGCTGTCAAAGTGTCATTAATGGACACTTAGTTTCCTGAAATAATTCTTCCAGTTCACTTTTAGATGATGTCCAACCCTGGGCATTCAGTTGCAGCAACAGTTTTGGTTCTGGAAGCCTTATTCCTGCGTTTATTTATTTCAAACCAGCTAATGAAGAAGTACCTTAATTGCTAGCAGTCATTCTCATTATGTTACATTAGTAACAATTGCAGAAAACTGATCACTGAATAAATATTTGTTATTAATAATAGTCAAACACACCAGGAAAGTGTGTCTTTATTTTCTGTTGTATAGAAGATACACACAACACATGCACAACTCTATTTAGGAAAGCAAATGGCTTACTTGACTTTGGAATGAAGTTAAATAGAATCCCCGAAGGTCCTAACACATGCTAAACCACAGGGTAATCCTGCTGCTAGATTTCTGTCTTGATACATGAAGCTGAAGTAGGCATCTATCATGGTTTGCATTTTTTTCATTAGCACTTGGCTTGACAAAACTAAGACATTTTAAGTGTTGTACATCCTTTTTTCTTTGACCCCCAACATTATAAGCTTTGAAGATTCTGAGTACTGCTGCTCTTCTTTACATTTGCTTCTCAAATCCTTCTGTCAATGTGTCACCGTCTTCATCTGACTTCTGCTTACAATACTGCTCAAAAACTAATACCATGATTTTATATTACCTTTTGTTGGCTTATTCATCACAACAATGTTGCAGGTTAGCCAGGAGAGTAGAGAGGAGTCACTGAAAAAGGATAGACGTACATACTTTGCACGCAGATTTTGCTGACTATTTTTTTGTTTTACTGGGGAAAATTATTATTTCAAATCCATGCATATTATATTTATCAATTTAAATTAAAAACTAATGAGCCTAGATATAGTATATCTAATCCTTTTTTCATCTTGATTTCCTCTCTTTTAAATTCTAACATACTTCATTCTTATTTATTGGCTTGATGTCTACTTCTATTCTATGACTTTATAGCAGTTCAGTAGTTAGAGGCTTTATAAATCAGAATTATTTTTTCATATTTGATTTATTTTGATGTAGTTTCGGTATGGTTATTTACAGGTGTGTTATTATTAAAATTGTGGTACTATTAGTACAAGTAATTTTATACCTAAGGTTGTGCAGCATTCAATTTTTTTCATGTAAAAAGGGCATGTTGATGTTGTTTGTTTTTGCAGTAGGTAGTGCACCACAGGAGCTAAAATCTTTGGATTTGACTTTTCCTCAGCTCTATTGTCTTCTAAACTCTCCTCCCCCCAGTTTTACCTTCTTTTTATTATCCATTTTTGAATTGGTAGTATTTCAAGAATAATTAACTGTTGTAAGCAGTTTGAAAGCTCAATGATGTTAAGAAACAAACAGAAATCTCTTAAAAAGTTTAGATTGGATTATCCGAATGTACTGATGGGTAGGTATTCAAGAAAGCACAAAATACAGTTGAGTGTGCATATATAACCCTTTTAAAGACAAATAAGTTATAGCTGAACTAAGAATGGGCAGTCAGATAAGGGACTCAGAAAAACAGGCAATATGATCAAACTGAGCACAAGGAGAATGATCTTTACAAGAGTATTTTGAATGGATATTTTTGGCCAATATTGCAATTTTCAAGGCAAGAAAAAGGTCATTAATCAAAGTGAGAGGTGAAAAAAATGAAATCAAGTTGTTTACTCATTTTTATTTTGGCGGGTGGATAGGAAAGACTTTAACTTAGAAACACTATGCAGAAGAAATCTGAAAGTCTTAAAGGCAGTCATATATTTATTAGCTATAACTGACATTATATCCACTTCTCTCGCAAAAATTGTGTCGGTTATTTCCGGTAGTATTGCTTTCTTCTGCTGCCTTTTTATACATTAAGACTTCATGATTTTTACCTGTCTTAAAATATTCACTTTTGACCTTTTTATTGACCAGGTGACCTTTTTGGAGCCGGCAGAGGCAGTTGGGCTGAAGCGGGAGCTGAAGATGAAATGCAGGCAGGGATGGACCTTGGAGGCAGGACTGGAGCCTTAAGAGGCCGGTGCCAGGGCGCGTTACGCTGGCTGCATGACAGTTGTCCAGGAATCCTGCAGAATGTATATTCTCAAAATTTTCCTCGAGGTGAACCATTTAAAAGCAGCCTGGGAAGACATATGGCTTAGAGTAGAAATGAAGCCTAAATCTGGTCCAGGTTGTGGATTAATGTGAGGCGGAATGCATTGCTTCAAGGGTGACTGGACTGTCCCAGGGATCAAACGCCAGTCAGGGCTGTAGTTAGGCGGCTGAAGCTACATCTACAATGCTCAAGAGAGAGATTAAAGATAAGTAAAGTCTGATTTATGGTTTCAGTTAGGGACATGGTTATTTATAATACAACATTCTTGTTTGATGTTCCTGTCTACATTTAATTTTATTTCTGATAGTGATATCTCTTGTTGTTGTTATTCTTCCAAGCCCTATTCATTTTTCCTTTCCTAGTCATATATAATATATTTTTGTGAGGTCTTTTTTGCACATAAATATTTTCATTTGGTCAGTGTCCATTTTACTTAAAGAAATAGCTACAGAAATGTTCTACACAGGTAACAGTAAAGCACTATTATCTTTGAAAAATACTTCTTGATATCATAAGAAGAAGTAGTTAAAATAATACATATTTAAAACAGATAATTTAGTGCTAATTGACATCTTATAATACTTTAACTATGATGGGAAAATTCTAAATTTCTTTGGGTAGTTGATAGATGCCAGTTTAAGATTATTGCAGAGAGAATGCCCTTTTCAGATAGGCTGTGAAGACAGATTGTATTTTAATTGAGGGATGCTAAGAGGAGGATGCCATATATCGAAAAGTATTTCAGATGTAGTAGTCTGGTAGAAAAAAAAAGACTGCATTTATGGGGCAAGGCAGGGAAGATATAGAAATCAGTCTAAAAGGCAACTGGGAGACTTGTCTAAAATTATGAAAGAAAATGGGCTAGTAAAAGTACTGGGATCATGTACTGTATAGAATGATTACAAAGAAGAGTGGTTCTTGGTTGCATTAATTTCAGCAGCATGAAATTAATCGGTTCAGTAAGGCTGAATAATTCTGAAGACAACATTTGCCTTTTTAACGGTTTAGATGTCTAAAAGTTAGGTATCTGAGTCAGAAGTAGTCATCCTAAAATCTTTTTGGTGATGACGGAAAGAAATGGGCACCTTCAGATTAATCTGGCCTGTCTTAGACATCTATGTTAGGGTGAGCTAAATTGTTCTTTGGAGCTCTCTTTTGCTCTACCATCAATAAAAATTGATGATGACAGACTTAAACAACATTTTGGATATCTATAGTCAAGTGAGAATAATACTTCTTCTTCCACATCTCCCACCCATATTCATAAAATAAAGACCTGTATGCACATCCATCTCATTCTTCAAAGTGGGATATTTTCCCTCACCAAATACATTTCTTCTTTCAAAGTCAGTTTTCCCATGAAGCACAGAGGAACAGAATTGTGAGTAAAGAGCTTTAATGAGACTCAGAGGAGACAGTTTCTAGTTTTTCCATTAACCATATAAAAGGGGTGGAACTTGAAAAATTAGGTAAGTCATCTCTGAAAATGAGATAAAGTGAGCAGGAAATAACTGTTATTTTGAGGGAATATAAAAAAATAGAAATATTTCTAAAATACTGAATACAAAGAAGACTAGGGGTATTGGGTTCATTTGGAAAAAGTTTTTTTTTTTTCCTCTCTCCTAGGGTTAAGAATATGTTTTAGGTGATTATTTTGTTTAACTTTTTTTTGTTATTATTGTTTTCAGTTATTTTTGACAAAAGGCTATGGAGGGACCAGAAGGAAAGGGTTCTCGATAGATCGGTCTGTCTGACAATAATTAAGAGCTGATACGTCCTTGAAGACAGCTTCATAAGGTGAAGGAGTTTTAACAGTGTTAGAGAACACCGCTCTTACTAAGCTATCCCTTGGTTTGGTAAAATATATGTAGTACATGCATCTGGATTTTTTTTCACTTTCTTTTGGGTGTTTCACTTTGTCATAAGGCTTGATTATGTTCTTCAGACACAAAGAAAATCATGTAATCCTGTGAAGTCTTCTTTCCAACAGTGTAGGTTAAAATGATGTCCACATTTTCATATCTGGATAGTCTTTCGTACTAGTCTGGCTGTGATGTTTCAGTCTTGTGCATTAGTCTGAAAGCTAGGTGTCAGCCAGAGAGTTTAAATACATGAAAAAGTTCCCACAGGGTAAGGAGTTAATGAAAAAAGGCTAAGCTAGCTCAAATTACTTCACCACAAGCTAAGAGCGTGTATACAGGCAGCTGCCACAAATCAAGCTGTTGCACCACAATGACTTGTTCATTTGTATAAGCCCTTGACTGCGCTTTGAAATCTAGTGTATTTTGATAGAGTAAGCATCTTAGGTTGTAAATGTGTAGTTAATAGACTATTTCTCTGCTTACTTTTTACTGTTCAATTTCCTCTGGCTGAACTGCATTAAACTACTGCATTTAAAAAAAACCCCCACACTTATGATTGAGTTATGTTGATTTCACTTGAAGTTCTTAACTGATTTATATTATTGATTTTGTTTAGTATTGGATTACTAATGTGTATGTAGAATGATACATAGTAGTGATTTGACATTAATTATTAATAATGAGTCAGGTTAGAAGAAATTAATTTAATACTCTAGATCGTACACGACCTGCATTTTCAATTCAGTCTTTCTTTAATGCACAACCAGGTAATGTTCCATGTACAAGTTGTATGTAGCAGGTCACTAGCAGTAGAGTGAACTATTCCTTAACTCCAAGCTTGCTGCCAGAAGGAAGTTTAAATCTTTAGGATGTGTCTTCCTCTCACTGCTCTGACCCCGTTTACTCAGGGACTGGCAGAGCTGCTTGCGCCTGTTGTGCTGCTTGGCTATGCTAGACTTTGTGTGAACCCATTTTGTGCCTCCCTGTTTTACCCTACCAGAGACTAAAGAGTAGTTTAGGCTCCTCCACTTCCACCACTGAACTGCAAGATAGCTCAAGCAAGACTCTTTTCCTAAAGTGCAGTATGATCGCATGTTCATTTGTTTTAAATGCTCCAGACATGGGCAGTGTTATGAAAGAGAAGACTGGACAGTCTATACATACAGCCTGCACTGCCCTCACTTCTGTTTCTATCAGGAGTGTCTGAAATAACATAGGGCTGCGTTGCAGCTCACCAGAATGACATTTTAGTGTGAAAATAAGGGTATTAGTTGCATGCCTTGGGGAAGGGATGAGGGTCTTCCAATATGTTTGAGACTGCAAGATGTCCCTGGATTGTGTTGGAGGATGTGGAGAGCGGAGGAAAGCAATCCTGGTATAGCCTTGTCCTTATGCTTTTGGGAATTGACTATATCCCTCATCCAGCTCAGGTTTACTCTTGCAAAAGCTAGCTGAGACAGTTGAATAGTGAGCTAGTGGGGGAGTTACAATTATGTGGTGTGATAATCAAGGGTCAGTGCCTTTTTTGCTTTGCAATGTAGACTCAACACACAGCTTTTCTTTAGGGTTCAGGAGAATATAGGTGGCCTGAATCATGCTATTAACCTATTAGCTGTTTGTAAAAAGGTCTGCAATCCTTTTAGGCCAGCTTAGTGATTACTTGATAGCTTCAGCATACACTTTCACACTACCACAGGGATTATTACCATTCAATCCTCTGAGGGTGTAAGTGAGACATAGTGCACAGGGAATGCTCAGTAGACTCAGTGCAGGAAACTGCTACCATCATGAACCAAAAATAACCTATCCCAAGCAACAGTTGCCATAGTTTCTTTACCATTCGGAAAAACTGTCTAATGTTTAGGCAAATATACTTGAAGATGCTCAGGATCCTACTGTGTTGCCAGACTTGATCATTAAAGTTGGGGATTCCCCATTCCTGGAGGTGTTCAAGGCCAGGTTGGATGGGACTTTGAGCAACCAAGTCTAGTGGAAGGTGATCCTGCCAAGGGCAGGGGGCTTGGAACTAGATGATCTTTAAGGTCCCTTCCAATGTAAACCATTCTACGATTCTATGAAATCACAAAGCCTATCTCTGCCTCTTCCTCTTCCTCCTTCCCTCTTTCTCTTTCTTTTTGCCTCTGTGAGGTTTCTGGAAGACATTATTAACAACTCAATTACTTTGTCAAACCCTGAGAGATTTTCACCAGACTGCCACACCTGCAAAGAAGCTGGAGGAAGCTGTTCAACCAGAATGGGTTATCATTAAAATTTGACTGGCATTGTCCTCGTCTGATAAATAGAACACTAACAGTCTATGGCAGATTACTCCGTGGGCTCCCTTCTTCCCCTGTGAAACAGACGGTTTTTAAACACCAAATGAAGACATAGCCTTTCAAAGGCAGATTCCCTTCGCAACACGGTGTATGTTGCCCTCATTACCCTCTCTGATATCACTTCACTGAGACATGTATATATCTAAATTGCAGTAAACAATTATTTCAAAATTTTGGTTACGAGCCATAGGTTATACCAATAAATTCAGCAGACTCTGGGAACTCTCAGGAGATGCTGAGGTCAGCAGTAGTGCACAGCATTAAGAAGGATGAATCACTCCCATCCTCCCATTTATCAAGGCTGATATCCATGACAGGCTGAAGGAGAACCAACAGTCGTAGAAAAATACTTAGCCCCTGAATCAAAAAAGCATTTTGAATGTTTGCTATCAATGCCTGAGCCTACCCAAAACTCCCTTTCCCCTGCTCTGTCTTTTGTCAAATACTAATGAAGCACCACCCCAGGTCTGTAGCACCAGTCCAGGTTTGTTTTCATGCAATATCAGCATTACAAACACGTTGTCTGTTTAGGCATTTGACACTTTTTCAGTTAATCTCAGAACTACATGTCTGAACTATGTAAATCTTAGACTTTATAAGTGAGGAAGACTGCAGCTTAAAGACTATAATAAAGAAATTTTGGTTGGTCCTGTCCAGTGCAAACAGACCACGTGATTAAATTCTCAAATGCAGATACACTTGATCTTTACACAGGATGGGATCATAGATACTGCTGCTGATTGAAGGCAGCCCGAAATCTCGGTAAGCATTCAACTGCTGGGCAAGGGAATACTTTGTAACATTAAAACTGTGGAGTCATACTATGTATGAACTTCAAAAAAAAAATAATCCACAGAGCAGGAAAACATATTTCAGATTTGAGTTCCCAAATCTTGTTGAAAGACAGGCTATGTTGAATATTGTACAATTGCAGGTGAATAAGACAACAGATAAATCATTAACAGATTCTTTGTTTCTTTTGACTTCAGTTTCCCTGATGCAGATTAGGGGAAATTTCTTCTGGGGAAACAGGTCAGGAGTTATCAAATGAAAAAAATACTATAGGCAAATATGGCATAATTATTATGTTACCAATCCCACAGTAACCCTCTCTCAAAGGAAAATACATTGCAGTATTCATTTACAAGGTCTTTTAACAGTCTTGTATGATAAATGTAATTTTGATTTAGTCTGGTATCCTGTTTTGTTTTGAGATGATACTTCTTTGCAGTTTAATTTTATTAACATAGCAAGTTAGAGAATGATGTTCTGGATCCACATAGTGAATTATTCATTACATTTCAAATACTAAGTTGCCTTCAAATGCTTTCTGATCTGCATTACATAAAGTCATGCTGAATCTCTAACGTCTGGACTGCCTGTGTAATGAAGAACCTCTCAGACAGCGTTCAATCAAGATACACTTGAGAGAAAGCAGACACAGTATTTTGATAAACATCATGAGTACCCCATAGTTTTATTTTGTTTGTTTTTTTGTTTCCTAAGCAGGAAGAATCCTCAGAGATTACCACATCTCTTCTTCTTAGAGATGCCTGCTCAAACACAAAAGTTTTGATTTTGAAGTTACTATAATTACATCATTTAGTGAGTTTCTAGGGCTGCTGTTGCTGATAAAGCTGTTAAAATAATGTCTTACAGATCTTTAATTTCTGAGACAAAGACCATACTCTCGCTATTCTATGTAAGAAATATGATGCTGTGTTCAAGGATAAAAACATCTCTGTAACATGGCCTTAGCTTGCAGTCAGAAAGACATGCTCTCTTCTGCTTTCTTCTCTTAGAAAATAAAAATATAAACTCCCAAGACTCGTAAGAATAAAAGAGTAACTTTTTAAAAGTTGAAAATACACAGAGATTAATAAGGAAGTAAAGTAAAATGTTTAAGAAGTCTAAGTCAGAAGAAGAGAATGTTTGTTATTTTTATACATTAACTGAATTTATTGATTGATCTAAAATTGAGCTAAAATTATGTCTTACAATTTTATTTTTTATTTTAACATCTGAATGACCTGATCTCTATTTTAGTATTTCCGTTTCATGGACACAAATAATGGAAAACAATATTTGGTTCATTCAGATACATCTGATTGCTTTGTTTTGCTTCTTTGTCCTTGGAGGTCTGCAAGAGGAATTGCACTCAGAAGTAAAGGTATGCTTCATACTGTGCCTTTAACTGCACCCATGGCCAGTATTATGTCCTTAAACATTCACAAACAAGGCTCTCCTAGTGATACGCTGTAATTCCCAGTCATTCTTAATAGCTTTTAAGCTGTGATTCAGCGTTAAGTCACTAGGTGGCATGTGGCAATGAAGGAGAAGGAAATTAATATTGGGAAGTTCTGGTGAGCGCAGCTGGCAATGGGTGCCTTGGAATAAACACGTGAGAGTTAATGTATTGCCATCTGCCTCTGTTTTATTCACTTGTTGGACAACCGACCATAATTATCTATTGCTCAACATGCTTTTACTTATAAATGGTACTCAAATGTGTTCAAATATTTCCTTTTGGTAACTTTATGAAAAATC
Organism: Burhinus bistriatus; assembly: GCA_013397275.1. Classification (NCBI taxonomy): domain Eukaryota; kingdom Metazoa; phylum Chordata; class Aves; order Charadriiformes; family Burhinidae; genus Burhinus; species Burhinus bistriatus. The sequence continues at coordinate 44,288 of VYXH01005303.1, forward strand.
ATCCTGTGTGCGTGATTGTTGTAGAAATTGAGTCTTTTCTGCCTCTCCCATCCTCTGCCTACTAAAAGCACAGTCTGCCTTTTGGTAACAACCTAACTAATGTATACAGAAATAAAGGGATAAATTAAGCACATGTTGGGGGCAGGGAGAGGGAGGAGAAGGAGATGTCAGTATTCTAGTGCATATATGGCCACATTATTCTGTGACTCTGGTATGATTCAAATAAGATGTTGTTATTGCAAGCATTAATCTTACAAAAGAAAAGGCTCTGTCCCAGCTGTACATGAGACTGAAAAGAAATGGGTGCACCAGTTAACACAGTTCTGTATCATGGAAATCTGTGTAATGGTGGTAGTTCTGCCTGCAGCAGCACAGGTAAGATACATATCCCTATAGAAATAATTTATAGAAACAGCAGAGAGGTACAAAACCTGTTTCTCTTCTACCTCTCACCTTTTAAAAGTTTCTACCCATGTCCTATGGTAACATTGGTTATACAAAGGTCAGAGATAAAAAGGTGGCTTTTTTCTAACTTTGCCTTAGTTGCTTTAAAAGTGTTAGAGGCTGTGGTGATCTATGCCAAAATATATGGGGAAGTTGTGGGCTAAAATTTTTGGTCATGTATGCCATCCCTAGTTTTTAGAAAAACAGCCTCCTTATTTCTAAATTTTATGCACTGTTGGTCTCCAGGTAACCTATGGCAGTCAGTTGTTTAGCATTTTTGGCATCCTGCCCTGTGAGCTGTGTTCCCTTCTCCCACTACCCCTGAACACTCTCTCTTTGCAGAGGTTTACAGGCATGAGAATCTCAGATGATGTCTGGGTGGCACCACAGAGATACCTCTCCTGATTATTTTTTTTTTTCACTTGCTGCCACATCTAATTGCAGATACAGAAGTTGCAAGGCTTTGAGGTACACAGGAGATGAAAATTTGGGGAAATGAAATTTGGCAGTACTGAATGCAGAGTAATGATGAATTCCAAAAATACAACCAGAGAAAGAGCCTGTAATAGATATATATAATGCTTTGTTTCATGCAAAATGCCAAAACAATCTCAAAAGACTAATCGCTTTTCTGGCCTTTTGAAAATCTGAAGTCCTATGGAACAGTAGAAAAATCACGTGCCATCAGACAGTATTGGTGGACTTCAGCACTGATACGATCCATTTCATGTTTCTGTACCTTGTGTCCCTGTCAGCCATACTTCTAGCTACATGGCACTGAAATGCACACATTCTGACTTTATTACAAACAAAGGAAATGAGTGTCTCCACATTGAGGTGCATGTAAGTGCTCTGACCATGCAGCAAGAAAGGCCACAAAGGTGTTTTCATCAAAAGAAACTCTTACTGTGAGATAAATCACTAAGGTCGATGCATTCCAACAGTGTTAGACACAAGAAGAACACATGGGAAGTACTGCATTTTTTCATCTGCATTCACTTGCACACTCAATTCTGTGTATAAATGTGATCATTAATCCCAGAAAACGGGAGAGGTGATGCTTTTACCCTCCGCCTGTGAAACCCATTGCTCCTCTAGGATTCTCTGATTTGGGCTCAGCCAGGAACTCCCCAGTCAGCCAGTCTGGCTTTCTGCTCTGCCTTCCTTTCTGCTTGCAAATGCAGGTGAACTATTCTTGTGCCTTGGAGAAGCTGTTCTTGAAGACTGACCAATTTTCCGGTGCTCCTTTGCTCTTCAAGGTGTCCTCCAATTGCTTCCACTGCCTACCAGTTAACTGAACAAGTCAACCAGGTCACCCAAAGTCCATTTTTTAGTTGGCTAGTTGTTTTCATTACTCTTCCCAGGATCTTAAACTGCTCCATTTCATGGTGAGCACAACCAAGGCTTCCGGTGACTACCACATACCCAGGCAACACTTACCCTTTTGTGAGAACCAGAGCCTGTGATGGGATACTTTTTCTGGTGGTTTAAGAAGACATTATCCACTTTATCTTCTTGATTTGCTTAGACTATATGAAAAGTCCACCACAGTGTCTTGTCTTTTGACTCTGTGGTGGATTAACCTCGGTTGGCTGCCCACCAAACCACTCTATCACTAACCCTCCTCAGCAGGACAGGAGGAGCAAATAAGATGAAAAACTCATGGGTTAAGATAAAATCAGGTTAATAAAGAAAGGCAAAAGCAAAGCAAAAAATGCAAAAAGATTTATTCTCTACTTCCTACCAGCAGGCAATGTCCAACCACTTCCTGGGAAACAGGGCCTCAGTAGGCATAGTGGTTGCTCTGGAAGACAAACGCCTTAATAACAAATGTGTTGTCCCCTCCCTTGCCCCTGCCATTCTCTTAGTTTTTATAGTTGAGCATGACGTCATATGGTATGTGTCCTGGTTTGAGGTACACAAACCATGATATTATGGAATGCCAAATGGGTCCTGCATGTGGGTCAGGGCANCCAGGGTGTGTAGTGATATCATGAGGGGTAATGGCTTCAAACTAGAAGAGGGTAAATTTAGATTAGATATTAGGAAGAAATTCTTTACTGTGAGGGTGGTGAGACACTGGAACAGGTTGCCCAGAGAAGTTGTGGATGCCCCATCCCTGGAAGTGTTCAAGGCTAGGTTGGATGGGGCTTTGAGCAACAGGGTCTAGTGGGACGTGTCCTTGCCCACGGCAGAGGGATTGGAACTGGATGATCTTCAAGGTCCCTTCCAACTCTAACCATTCTATGATTCTACGATTCTATGAATATCTCTTTAGTCAGTTTGGGTCAGCTCTCTTGGTTAGGTTCCTTCCTAGCCTTTTGACTACTCCCAGACTAATGGCCCTTGGATGGGGCTGTTGGAGAGACAGCCTTGTTGCTGTGCCAGCACTGCTCAGCAGTAACCAAAATATCGATGTGTTATCAACACTGTTCTGGCTACAAATACAAAGTAAAGCACTATGAGGGCTACTGTGGAGAAAGTTAACTCCTTCCTCGCGAGACCCAGTACGGGCTCTTCTCTGATCCTGAACCATGAGCTTTCAACAGGCTGCTCCATAGCAGAGGTCCATGCCCCATAGTTGCTCCTTTGTGCCTGAAGTAGTCTGCACTGTGTGAATTTTCCACCTGTGTTCATGTAAAAGCCTGTCCATGTCCTTTTATTGCAACATTCCAGGTGATGGAGCTATCCTACCACATCTCTCTCATCCCAGTGATATCAGAGCTCAGCGACTGTGTACTGGCTTGATTTCTTTTGTTTACTTCATAGGCTACTGGTGTTTGAGATGTGTTCACAGCCACCTTGCCCTCTCAAGAGGAGTGTGAGACCCTTTTCCATCATGCTGTCCCCAGTGAGCTTCCCTTCATCTCTGTGCCCCCATTTCTCTGGGTTTTTTTTGGTGTCCATCCCCACCAAGCCTAATTTAAAGTCCTTCTCACTAGGTCAACAGTCCTGCTGGCAAAGATAATCTTGCCTCGTGTCTTCATTGGGTAGATCTCATCTCATCTCTCTGCAGAAGTTCTCATCCCTTGAAGAGGGATCAATGGTCAGAACAGACAAAGACCTGCCAGTGACTCCCAGCTGAGCAGCTGGGAGTTGACTTTCTGGTGCATTCTCTGTGATCCAGTCCTTTCCTTTTGACCATTAAGACCAAGGAGGATACTGTCTGGGCAGTTATACCTTTCATGATAGCCCCTTTCTCTGCTCAAGGTCACCTTTGTTAGTATTATTAATGCTCACAAGGATTATGAGCAAAGAAAATTTCAGGTTCTGTCCAATTTCATGGTGCACCAATTCTCGTCCATCATTTGGTGTGTGCTTTTTAAATACAGAATAGGGATCACTAGAAAGTTTTCTTCTGAAACCACCTGTACATCAGAGGTGGCAAAACATCCCATCAATTTGGCATCATTAAAGAAATAGATCAGATGATATATGAAGTCATAAAAAAAAGAAGAAAAGTGGAGCTTCCATTAGTTAGAAGGGAAGGAAATACTTGGAATTTAAGCAGACAGATGAAGTAACTGATTATTTCTCAGTACAGGCTTTAACATTAACATAGCAAAAAAAATAAAAATCCCTCTTATAATGAAGTAAACGTTCTTTCTTTCTGGATAATTTAAGTGCAGAGTCTAGAGGTCATTTAAGGTTAAGCAAGAGATTCATAAAACAGTCCTGCTTTGCCTATGTTGAGACATAAATTACCCCTACGTCTGTGATTTTTAATTTACTTTGACTGTTTGTGTTTAGTTATTTCTGCTCTTGCTTGATCTGACCTTGAAGAACTAGACTGAGTTTTTATTATATACTGTGTCCCAGTTTTTGGAAATGGCTAAAATTAAATTCTCTTTAATAAGGTGATCTGTCTTAGCAGACATTGATTATCTACTTAAACTAGTATTTAATCACTTTTAACAGGACTGTGAAGTATCTTCATAATATCGTGAGGAATAAAGATTGTGAAGGGAGAGAAAAGGGGAAAAGAGAGATGTGTTTGATTGTCACTAAAAATGTTGTATCTAGAATTAGCAATGTATTTTAGGATTCAAATAAGTGAATTAGGATGTCTACATTTGATTAGTTGTCCAGACTGTCTTCATAGCCAATGAGTCTGATTCAAGACACCTATTTATCTCTGTTAACTCTAAAAGGAGCATTGCAAACTAGTTCAATTGTAGTTGTCTAAAGTTAAGTGAGATGTATGCTACCCATGAGGACAAAACATTTCACTACTGAGGAAAACTTCCTTGTTAGTAGATACTCGGCAACGGGAACAGCCTAAACAGAACTTTTTTCAAAATCATATAGGATGAGAAATATCTTTCCTAATTTTGGAATTCTAAGTCCAAGCGGGACACTTTTGGAATTAGTTCCCTTCACCTGGTTTTGACATTTGTGTTAGGATGAACTGAATCACGGCTTGGAGATGTGAACAGAGAGATTCATGCCATTATCGTCTTCCCTTACAAGAACACTGTTGCTTGGTGTGCGCATGAATGGTTGCTTGCAAATGATTTATCTTTGTATCAGCAATAGTGCTGATTATTTTGAATCCAGTTGTATGAGAATTGGTACTGTACAGTAATACCAAAAGGAGTATTTCTGTCATTATCAAAGGTAGTTCTGTAGAGACTGAAATATGACGAACACTTCTCTTGTATTTCCAAGTGTTTCCAATGTGTGACCACTTGAATTTGTACTTAGTTCAATGTAATGTTTGTTGCATTAGCTTACTTTTATTCATCTCCACTGTGATATGCTCATTTTTTAATTATCTTTATTTTTTCTTTTTTGTGCTCATAAATTCTTAAAAAGTGGCTGGTGACTGCTGTGAAAAGAGAAGGTAGTCCAGAAAGAGCTTTGATATATAGTCTTTTTAAAGTTTGTTAAAGATATACTGTAAAACATTTAATATTTAGAAATAAAGTGATTGTCTGTAATGCAAACATTAACATATGAATTTACAATGGGACGGACTGCTACTTTTAATATGTACTGCCATAAGAAGCATAAGCATGACTAATAACTGAAATTTTCACTTGAGATTTGTTGTAGGAGTACGTTTACTGTTGAGCTAAATAACACACCCACACACACACCACTCCACACCCCCACCTCATTTAAAGAATCATTTTAGAACAGAAAGATGTCTGGTTTTGAATTCCAGCCACAACTTTCATTTTAAAATAATAATTTTCTAGTCTGCTACAAAGTTTTTCCTACTGGTGAAGGTGCAAACTTCCTACTATAAACAAATTACGGATGTATTGAGGAACTTAAAGAACTGCGTAATGTAAAAAGTCCCACACCAATGAAATAATCATAACTAAGTTTTAGCACCATTAGTTATATCCTTTACACATTTTGAGACTGAAGTGTGATTTACTTGGTCTTTTCTAGATAATTACTATCAAAAGTATATAAATCATAATTTTGTAGTGTATCTATCTCCTGTACAATGAAGAGTCTAAATAAGTATAAATGTATTCTAAATAGCTGTGAATGCAACCTACATTGTGAGAGTTTAATTTTCTTGGCACAAAATTACCTCGCTAATAGAGCTGAGCAGAAAAGAGCACTAGGAGCACTTCAGGATGTCAAAATGCAACCCTGTTCCCAGTCAGAGAGAGAAGCTCACTTCTGGGAAGTGGGAGTCCCAGCTGATGCAGAACGACGAGTCTAAAACAGGATCCTTGAGTGCTGCGGACTTGACATTTTGCTTCTGCTTCCCACAGCAGCTGGCTAGAAGCTACAGCCTGATATGGTGGCACACCCAACTACAACCTGGCTGGTTTGGGTATCTGTTTGGCAAGCGAAACTTTCCGAATTTTGCCAGCGATGATACAGTTCCACAGGACATTTTGGTTGGTGAATCATGCATACAATGATCTGGTGAATTGGTTTTAGTTTAAAGCTTGCCTACATTGATTAACCAAATATGGGCAATACTATGCAAGTGACCTTGCTATTACCGAAATGACTGTTTTCTGAAATTGTCATCAGTGATTGTCTTGACAGGATATACTGACAGAGAAAAATATGTACAAAAAATTCTATATCTATCTGAGAGACTGGTTATAGACATCAAGCGTTTACTCCTGTATTTACATATGAATGCAGAATCGAGTGCGCCTGGAGAAAAATTGCTTCCATCTGAAAGCAGCTTTCACCTCTCTGTGCAATGCATTGCCCATTCAGTTCATTTCCAAATATCTGTATGACTGACTAGAGATGCATCTGATTCCAGCTGTCTCAGAAGAAAACAATCTCCAAAGCAGAGTTTTTTAAACTTCCCAAACATGTAGGAAAACAAAACCTACCTCCACAGAGCTCCAAGTTCATAAAATCTCATTGAACACAAATTTAAGATTATCAGATTGTCTTGAAAATGTTGGCCATAAGCCTAGGAAATTAATTTATATTTGATTGGAAATAGAAATTGAGTATTTCTTTGGTACAATACTGGTTATTTAGAAAAAATATCTCCACAGTCCTGTTTCTCTATACACAGCTGGAATAAAATTGAAGAAAGGGTTGACAATCTGGAGCAAGGAAATTCCTGTGTTTCTAAATGAGTCCTGTGTTCCAAAGAACTCTTGTTCTCCTCACTCTGAAATATCCTGGGTTTTTCCCTTGCTTTCCATCCATGGTATTAGCTTGCCAACTATTCCCTTTACCCCCTGCCTTTGCAGCTCTGTCCCTGGAGCCAGCTATCGCGCAGGGCTGCCTGCATTAAGGAACCATTGAAGAACCATCCTGCAATGTGACATCATCTAGAGGCATGATTCAATTAAGTAAAAGGTCTTCTTGAGGATTAATTTGTGCTTAGGGAGGCTAATCTTCATTTGCTTCTTTAATAGTCAATGGAGAGAAACAAAGGCTTCTCAGCTGCTAATTTAATCTATAAAGCTAGGTTCTTCCAGAGGATGATTCAAAGCAGAATGCTGCCTTTTTCTCAATCAATTATACAAGGGACTGGACTTTGTTAGCAATTTTGAGATGCTCCCTGAAGACTTGCCTTTTAACAAAAGCAAACACACAGTAAAATATGTAAGAGTCTTGTCCAAAACCTTCCCCTTGCAGTATTTGTATATATTTCAAGCTTTTCTCTTTTCACCTCTTACCTCCATGTAGACAGTAATAGTCACTTGTATCATCACTGCACATAATCATCCTTTTGGTACAAAAAGGTGTCTAGTCTTCGTTGGAGAGTACCATTTAAAGTTATGGAAATCAAGGGAAAAAAAAAATTTAAGGGAAAAAAAGAATCAGTGTATACGGGGAAATTTCAGTCAGTCGTCTTAAGCCCTCACAAGCCCTTCTTTGTCATAGTGGCTAAGGGATTTTCATACAGCAGGATCAGCTAATGATGAAAGCAAGCTTATATTACTAAACCTTCTTAGTTTCACCTCATTGCCCATTTCTTTATCTGCTTTCTTTTTTTTTTTTTGGTCATATCTAAAAGTTAACTGAGGGAAGATTTTTGTCTTTTTACTGGTTCCATACTTTGTGGAAATGCAAATATACAATTTATATTGTCAAAGCAGGTACACAGAACTTAGATGCCAGGTGAAGTGAAAATATAAATGTTAAAACACAATGTCAGTATAGATTGTTTAGATAAGGTTTCTCTTTAGAAATTACTGGGGAGTCAAAACCTATAGTTTTAGTTTAAACCATATGTCAATTTGCTAGCCCCCGAGTACCTTACCACTGTTCTTTATTTCTGGTCTTCCCAACAAACAGAGGAATACAGTTTTGTTACAAAAGGTCAGAAGTTTATAACATGCTGCCTCTACAATTGATGAAAATACCTAACTCTTCTTAATCTAAAAATGAATGTTGCTTTTAAAAGATCAAATTATATTAGATTATTTGTATTTTTCAGCCTGGCAGTAGCATCTGAATAACGTGGAGTAATGGAAATCACAATATACATACACAGGTATAAATTAAAGGAATGGAGAGTTAAAAGTTTTAATTTCAAGGAAGCGCATTAGATTCTTCGTAATAAGGCACAGATTTTCAGAAGTGATTAACATTTATTTTAAATGTCCATAACACTCTTTAGAAATCAAGCCCATTCATCATGATTCAATATCAACACAGTCACTTCGGAAAATGGGGATTCTTTCACAGTTGTAAGTCTGTGTGTCTCTCTTGTTACTGCCAGTGTTATGAACAGCATGACAAATCTGACAGTTTTTTATTATTCTATCGTTTAAGTCTTGTTAAGATAGCAAGGTGATAAGTTCAAAGGTGCCCTAAGTGAACAGCTGACTGTGTACCAACTGCTGTCTGTGCCAGCAAAGGCTATGTAAACAGAACTCAAAGGAAAAATAGATGACCTAAAGTTCCAGTGGAAAAGTTCATTAAATAATTTGTTTTCAGAAAGAAAGAAGCACACTTAAAACATACTGATATCACCCAGCTGGCATATCATATTAAATACAATTTTTTAACAAACATCTTCTGAATATTATGATATTTAATTAAATTAATAGGTTTTTTACATTAAAAAAAAATTTTCCATCAAAATTGTCAGAACTGTGTGATTGAATAATTTATTGTGCATTGTAACTAGAACAAACTCCAGGACTTTGAATTAACTTTTTAAAAACCTGCTATCTAAAACTCTAAGGTTAATCACTAAATTAAAAAGTAAAGATTTAGTTATTCTACTTCTGAAGAGTTAAACACCCAAAGGAAATAATCTCTTTGAAGGCTCTAGTACAGTCCTGTCACAATCACTGAGCATCAGTAGAAGCTTTAGAAGGGAAGAGATAATTTAATGAAAAAAAGAGTAACATTTATTTTATGAGTCATTCATGATAGCAAAAAAACGGGTCAAGTTAAAAATACATGGAAAGTAACTGTTAAAAACGACATAATTTTAGGGTTATGCTAAGGATTGAAGAAGATTTAAAATCCAAAGATAAAGAGGAAATCTAGCAGGTTGCATCTACTAATCTCATCGTTCCCATACATTTACTCAGATAAAACAGTTCATGTGTCTGTTCATGAAGACAGGAAAAACTTTCAGTTTCTCATATGAGTGTATTTGCAGGTTAAGAAAATGGCTACAAACTTGCTCTTCTGAAATGTAATTTTGGGCTTTTTTTTTTTTTTTTGGTGGTGGTGGTGGTGGGTTTTTTTTTGTGCCTCTGCACAGTTCAAAATTTATTTTTAATAAGTAGCAGAGTAACAGTTTAAATTGAAAATTACCTTTTACAGATGGCATTGTTTGACTCAATTTTCTTTGAAAGAAAGAAATCAAGATATATCGTTTTAGGCATCTTGAAAAATGTTAATAGAAATGTGAAAAGAAAGCTGGCAAAATTTACAAATATCAAATTAATCAGTAAAGGTGTAATCCATCTCACTCAGTTTTAACTCCCTGAAAATTATGCGTTTATTTTAAGCTACATATGAAAGCTTACATTCATAAGTGATGCAAAGAGAGAGGTCATCCAGAACGATGTATCCCACCTATAATATCTGAAAATCATTGTATATTTCATGAGGATTTTCACGTATGTTATAAATAGAATTTGGTCTGCTTTTAATAAATATGAAGGACAAGACAATTACTTAGAGGTAAAAGATAATTAAAATGAAAAAATAATATTTACAGTCTAATAAACAATTCATCTCAGTGGCTTTGTTGCCTAACGTAAGATGGAGAAGTGGATAGTTTCATTTACTTTTAGGGTCTAAACATCCACTGTATTTACATTCTCTTTTCTAAAACATATTATCAGCCTTAAAAATCATCAGATGACTTGTTGAGATTGTTGGCTGGGACGTATCTTAGCTTAGTGCAATAAAATTGCACTAATTTCTGTCTTCCAGCCAGATGTCTCCACCAGACTATGGAATCCTTAAATATTTTCTTTTATAGCTGACTTCAAAACTTGAGGTAATTGCTTTATCACAGCAGGTTGGGAAATCTATGTCTGACACAGAGGTTGAGTCCTGAAATAAGTACAGGCTTATGTTTTATGCATCTCTTGAAGATAAATTAGCTTGCTTCAGAATTTTGATCTTGAAAGACTTAGCTCTGGAAAATATGGACGCTCCTTTATCACCCATTCCAACTGATGCTTCTGTTAAATATTTCTTTTCCTTTTATCAGAAACTCTTTTGTAGGAATCCTACTTGCCACAGAAACATCAGCACACAGAAGGTGTGGTTAGTGGACAACCTTCTGGGGACAAAAGAGAAAGAAATAATGAAGGAGATTTTACTGGTTTGATTTCGGAGTTTTCTGTTGTCCCTTGAGCCAGGTCTGGTTATGATGAACAACATGACAGTCATGTGCACCACAGTCATTTTGATACTTTTTTTGCCTGTCACAGCAGCAAAGACCCTCCACAACATAGACATTTGGGAGTTCCCACCCCAAAATAAGCCTTTGCAGCTGTATGCAGATGGGCCGGGTCTCTACTACCTGCAAGTAGCCTGCAAGCACAAAAAGAAATGAATTAGGAAAAGACTCTTGAGCAGTGTGTCAGTCCTCTACTGGAGAACGGGTTCATAGAATCATAGAATCATAGAATCGTTTAGGTTGGAAAAGACCTTTAAGATCATCAAGTCCAACCATTGACCCTACTCTACTAGGTCTGCCACTAAACCATGTCTCCAAGCGCCACATCTACATGACTTTTAAACACTTCTAGGGATGGTGACTCAACCACCTCCCTGGGCAGCCTGTTCCAATGTTTGATAACTCTTTCAGTGAAAAATCTTTGCCTAATGTCCAGCCTAAACCTCCCCTGGCGCAACTTGAACCCGTTTCCTCTTGTCCTATTGCTAGTTACTTGGGAGAAGAGACCAGCTCCCATCTCACTACAACCTCCTTTCAGATAGTTGTAGAGAGCAATAAGTCCTCCCCTCAACCTTCTCTTCTCCAGACTAAACAATCCTAATTCCNCAAACTTACTGAGGGTGCACTCAATCCCCTCGTCCAGATCATCAATAAAGATATTAAACAAGGCTGGCCCCAAAACTGAGCCCTGAGGAACACCGCTTGAGACCTGCCACCAGCTGGATTTAACGCCATTCACCACAACTCTCCGGGCTCGGCCATCCAGCCAGTTTTTAATCCAGCGAAGAGTACACCTGTCTGTTCATTGCTTACCCAGCCACCATTTATCCAGTTATCTTTGCCAAATCTCCCCAAAATGGATCTGTGCCTGACAGGGATTAAAACTAAAAAATACCATTATGTTAAGGAAAACATTACAAAAGAAATCTTAGGGCAAGAAAATTTAAATGTAGATCATCTTTAAAGTACTTCCTGAAATGCTTCATTGTCTCTTAGCTAGTTTAGGAAGCTGGCTGTCTCTCTTCTCCTTTCTAATATACCTAAGCTAAAGTCTTCAACTTGCTGTTACAAGAATTTCATTCCTAGTTCTCTGTGATTGGGCTTTTGGATAATCCTATTCGGTTTCTTGGTTTTTCAGGCTGAGCCTTTTAGCTTTTTTCACCAACATGTCCCAATTTGCATTTTTTTACTGTGCTCTTTAATTTGTTTATGATCTTCTTAAAGGTTTTAGGCTGTTTTCTCACTCTTATCTTTCTGAAGACACACTTGTGAAACTGTATAGCTGATGTCTCAAGAAACCGTAATTTTTTATTCACCATAGAAGACTTCAATATTAATTTTGCTCTGAGTATTGTATAAAGACCAATCATCATTCAACAGATGGCAAATTGGGAACGATATCATTACAGAAGTATTTAACTTCTTAAATACAGCATTGGAGAACAAATGCAACTAATAATGGTATTAGTACTGAATAGCCTCAGCTATTCAGATTCGTGACAGCTGGCAGATTTCTCTGCTAAGTCATTATGAAGTAACAAGAAGTGGTGCTAAGTTTATACTGATCTGGATATCCTTGTAAGGATCTAATAGGAAATAACCTTAAATCATTCAATTTAAATTGATGAAAAATAAAAGAGTTCCGTAAAAAATGTTCTTGATTTGAAGTGGTCAGATTTCAATGAATTTAGGGAATTAGTTACGCTGCACTGAGGAGCTAAGGGTATTGATTCACAGAAATTTCAGGACTCTGTCACATTCAAAAGAATGATCAGTATCCTGGAAAAATCTTGTGGAAGGGCGTCGTGACCGTTCCTGACTGAAAAATCAACTGTAAGGTTATCAGGAGTAAACTTGGAAGGAGAGAGAAAGAAAATACTAGTTAGGAAAGAAAAGTCATAACGCAGCTATAAAGTTCTTGAAGTAAGCCTGAGTTAGGCTGCTGCAAGAGAAATAAGAGCAAAACCCAAAGTTATTTTAGCTTTACAAATACCAGTGATTCAAGAAAAAATAGAGCTTGAAAGAGCTACCTCATACACCAGAAGCAGTCTAACCGCATTAGCACAGCACTCTGCCAAAGCCGATGTACTGTCCTCCATTTTTTCTCAGGAAGACAGTATAAAACATGTGGGGAACAGCAAACAGAAATGTGAGCATTCCACATGGAAAGGGAAAGTCAAAGTGAAATATTCAATGACTGAAGTCAGAAACACTTGATCATTTCTGTCACAGGACCCTGGAAATCCCGGATCTGGATACAGATACCTTACATGGATCTACAGTTAGGAGAGAAATCGCTGATATTTTTTTATAAATCTGGAAAAAAAAAAAGAAAACAAAACCTCAAAAACCCCCTAGTCAAGTACAGGCCTGTTCAACTGACTTAAGTGGCATGGCAGAAAATGGAGAAGAATGAATACAGCCATCCAGATGATGATTATTTGCAACAATGAACATTATTACTTCTGCTGTACACATTTTGATCTACATTGATATTTATTTTAACTGTTTACTCATCACTTTTATGTATAGAAGTGGGATTTTTTTAGGGCAAAATGGAAAAACATTGAAATTATATAAAGCTTATACCTGAATTTAGATGTGAAGATTTTGGAAAGAAACATCTTCACTGTTAACTTGTAGAAATGGGACAGCTGCTTCTTATTTTATTGTGTCCAAACTGCAGTCAGAATAATTTCCAAAGATTTTTGTCTTGACCAGTATATTTAAGTAACACACTTCCTGGATACAGTCCAAACTCAGCATGCATTATACAGAGATTAATGATTTTAATTTGTATCTACTGTCATCGACTGATTTGTAAGGAAGTAAAGTGAGTCATTCATTAAAGATTTCCAGGTAAAATAAGAGATTAAATTACCCCTAAACTTTTTTATTATATCAAAGCAACTTCTCTGGTAATAAAAATAAATTTAAAAGATCAAAAAGACCTAAGACTATTGGTCATACAGGTTACATTTTTAAAAGTCACAAGGTCACAAACTTTCTGGTTCATATTTAAATCAGATTTACATTCACTAGGAGTCTTACCATGGGTTTGTATTAAGGAAAAAAGATTTCAAGCATTAATCCTATGAAATAAATATTCCAATCCTTTCTCAATTGTACTTCCACATCAGTATTATATTGCTTTTAGGTAATTTCTACAAAAAAAAAGAAAAAGAAATAAAGTTTAAGACATAGTATAAAACAGTCCTATAGAAAATGGAAAACTCTCCTGTAAAAAAAACCCAAAAGACAATATTTTATAAGTAACCCTGATATTCAGCAATTTTGGATCATTCGACAAAGAAAAAAAACCCCAAACAACAAAAATAGCCCTGACCCCCTCCTCAAATCCCTCCCCTCCCTCCAATCAAAAAAAACCATCAAGATTAAGAAAAACTCCAACAGCTTAAACAGTTGCAAGCTTTTGCACCTCAGACAAAAGTACATAGGCAGACAGCTAGGCGACTTCTATTTCTCATTTAAAAAAATCCCTAACCAATCTCGTCAGGAAATTCAGCAATCTGGAGCACTGTGTGGAAATTTGGTATTGCCTGGAGAGGATTGCAGTGATAAAAAATCATGAAAAGAATACATGGCAATCTAAATACTTTATTTTAAACCATGGCACATTATTTTCATCCTTGTAATTTGCCAAGATAAATATGTAATGCTTTACTTTTTAGGATTACAGTTACTTTTTCTTAATTTACTGCATGCATTTATTCCCTTTCATCAGTGATTCTCAATGATAGGTCCTTTGGGACTTGCTATATGGCTTTGATTTCTGGTATTCAATAGTACATAGGCAGATATAGCCTTGATCTAAATGCAGGGGTGAGAAACCGGGAGAACGTTCATGCAGCCACAAGCCATAATGGCATTGCAGAAAACGGATGCACCAGTGGATGGTAATGGGAAGCTCCTCTGTCCTTCTCTCAGTCCAGTCCCTGCCCGGGGTGGACTTGGTGTGGAACTCCGAGTCCCCTGTGTGGCTTGAACATTTGAACCCAGCTCTCCCAAAGCAGTCCAGGATGCTGGGTTACTGTTGCTGTCAAAACCAAAATACAAGCGAGCAAAATTGCTGTTGCTTTTCCTGGGCATTTTTAGGATAAGGGAGAAGTTTCTAGATGTTGTGGGAGACATGCTGTTTTCTGTATTAATTTTCCTACTTCATCATTCAGTAAAAGTTTAACTACTTATTTGCTCATAAAAACACAATTAGGAAAACATGAACCTATGTCTTTATTGTAAAAAAAACAAAAAAGAGGGGTGAATGCTTTGTTCAGGTTGACACGTTCATAATGGATAACAAGAGAGTTCACAAAGTTGAGTAATTATATCTACAGTGTTTGTCTGAGTTTTAAAACCATTTTATGTTTTCTTTTTATACTGCTCCAGGGCGATAAAACTGATACATTTTATGCTCAAAGAAATGTAACGGAAGCTATTTAACGTCTCATTTTTGTGTGTATCTTTACCAGCTTACAGAAGGACATTTTTAAGGCAACTTTTGGTGTAAAACTGCCAGTTTTACACTCCTTTCCAAGACATTTGTACTGGCTGGCAAAGCTGCTGCTACCTCATGTATGAGGTAAGGTTGAAAGCAGAAGTAAGTTCCCTTGTACCAACATCATCAGCTGGTCTACATGAATGTGGTCTACTCAACTGATTTGGCTTTAAACTGAATTGCAGAGACATAAGGAATCATTTGCAACACCAACCATTGTGCCAGTGCATAAGACAGACAAGCACTTCAAAGAAAATTGTTAAAGGTTTCTCAGATTTTCATTCATAATGATAACAATACGACAGAGAGGAGATGGGGAAGCATTGTATCACTCTGGGTAAAGGATTTTTCCGAACCCCCTATACCAACAACCTTGGTTCAGTTGACAATCCATGAAACCATTGCTTGGAGTCACTAGATTTCACAAAGCCAATTATTTTCTTTTCATATGTACTACCTTCTGTATCATTACCTGAGAATGTGAGCTTTTAACTAAAAAGAGGCAAAGAAACATGAAATTATGAAATTATTAGATACAAAAGTTCAAATACATAAATTGAGAAGACTGAAGGCAAAAGGAAAACTAAGAGAGCTGGGTTTAAACTTACCTTGTGATTCAGAATGATTTTTGAGTGCCAGTGGATGACAACCCCATATCAACAATAATAACTGATTCTTTCATCCTGAGCTGAGAAAACAAACACAGATCTTCAATAAAGGGTTAAGAGAAAAAGTAGTAGCTCTGGTAAATCATTATGGAGTGAGAAGTTGGTCTCCAGTTTTGGATAGTGAATAAACTACGTGCCAGGTAGCCCATCAGGGACTCCCCATTTCTTTGCCCAGGAGCTGCATTTAAGCCCTCGCCCGTGTTCTTTGCCCATGCAATATTGCAGTTATGCCTGTTCCCAGCCTTCAGCTGAGGACCCCCTTTGCTCTAGGAAAGGAGTCCTGATCCATCCCGTGCTGCCTTGCCTGAGGAAGCTCAGCAGAAGGGTGGTGGCTCCCTCTAAACATCACTGTCTCCACTCCCTACACATAGTGCCAAAGGCAACAAGGTGGACAGAGCAGTGGGCTTTTGCTGGTAAGGGCACTGCCCTGCAGTATGTGAGCAAGAAGAGCAGAGCAGGACCAGTGGTGGTCACCACAACCAGCCAAGAGTCCTGCAATCACTGGACAAGTCTGCAGTAGCCACTAAGTCTGAGGTGGAGCCAAGAAGTGCAGTCAGCAGGTTGGGATCAGGTTGGGCATGGTCATACCTACAGCATAGCTCAGGCAAGGGCCAGGGCTGTGGGTCTGAGCATAAGTACATCTTTGGAGCTATGGGGAAGTGGCCTCCAGCAAGACCTCCGTGATGTCCTTCTGCCATCCAAGCTGTTCTCCCAGTGGTTCGTTGCAAGGTTAGGTGGTTGCACCACATCAGCACTGTCTTTGAGCACAGGCAGCCTGACCTCCAGGAGGAAGCGGGGCTGTATAGCCCCTGTGCAAATTCAGGCCCATGACTCCAACCTTGACCTTTCTCCAATAATGCCATTAATGAAACAATGGGACATATTCCTATAAGGGGCAATGAACTTAAGGTAGTGTTAAAGCACAGGAAGGACACTTAACACCAGTAAGTGGCTGGTAGGTACCTTCTGGCTCTTGTCCTATGAAATCTCCAAAAACCCTGAGCAGAAAACTCAGAAAAAATCTGTAGATTAAAATTGCTATGATTTTATAAAAAGATCTTGAAAAATTGAACTTTATAATAAAAATTAGACAAGTCAGAAGTTGAACTCTTTGATATGTTCGTTGTACCTACAGTTATACTTACAGGTTTATTCAAAATTATTGTAAATCCCATGTGACTACTGAGACGTGAAAGAACCATTCCAAATTTATCCTCTCTATTAGCAAATAAAATAGCTGAGGTAATGCTGTCAAATCAGATGGCAAATTCAAACTGACGTTCACCTCTGTCTTGAAATTTTTATGTTGGAAGTGGTTATCTATGTACCTAAGACAAGATAGACAAAGTTTACCTTTGCTGTTAGGAACGTAAAAATAATGCATTGTTTTTATGGTAAGTTCTCAAATGTCTGCTAAACTTTACTGATCTTCACATTGCAAACCTATTAATTTACGAACCCATTAATTTACAATTGTTTTCATGTGTTTATTTTGGTGTTGGTTAATAATTCTTTTCCCTGTAGTGAAGAGTGTCAATTACTCTTCTGAACCTTTTGGTAAGGCGCATAATAGAGATCATGGAATAGTTTAATCACAGACAGTTGTTCCATGTATAAGTGGTGTTCATTTCAGAAGTGTTAAGTGACCCGTAAGTTTAATTAAGTGCAGTTTGAGACAGCAAGATCAAATACTGAATTTATTGTGGCAAAGAATTTCTTCTTGTTGGAGCTGAGAGCTATGCTTTTATGCCAGCAAAGGCAAAAAAAGATCCCAGCCTTCTGTTTGTTTGTTTGGTTGGTTTTTGTTTTCTTTGTTCTGGAGGCTTCTTTTTAATTGATGGAAAAATTTAATTATAATTATTAAATGCATAATGCATCTCATCACCTTCCGACTAATATTCACAGGAAAGACTTTATTCTCAGTTGTCCCTGTGCAAGTGCAGCTGTACAGACCTAAATGGTTACTAAATTTGATACAGTATTTTTACATCTAATTTGCAAAGGGACCTCAGTTCTATGTCCTTTCAAATGAATAATTCTTTTTTTTTCTGCAGAAATAATCTGTGTATGTTTTTCCATGAAGTGGCTAACACATGTACTCACACAAGACCCTACTACACATTGCCCTGCATGTTTAAATAACGTCTAGAGCAAAAATAAGTGCTAATGCATAAAAAATACCCATAACATTTCTTCTATGCTAATGCTTTTGAATGTATGAGATTGTGAGAGATTTAAACTTTTAAATCTTGTTTGGAAACTGCAGTTATTGAAATATTTCATATGCATGACAAAACTTCAACTAGGGACTATTTCAGGTGCTTAAGGATAGGTGTCTGGAGCCATTTTTATAATCCTAGTGTGTGCTGCCCAGCCTGTTTTTGTCACTCCAGAGAGGCACAGGTCCACTGTACATCCTCTACCTTCCCATCCTTCTGTCTGCCAGCCCAATGCAAGTGTTTCACCTAGTCTCAAATGGTAGCAGCTACTCCACCCTGATGAGACCCCACCTGGAGTACTGAGTCCAGCTTTGGAGTCCTCAGCACAAGGACATGGACCTGTTGGAGTGGGTCCCAGAGGAGGGCCATGAAGTCATTCAGAGAGCTGGAGCACCCCTCCTATGAAGACAGGCTGAGAGAGTTGGGGTTGTTCAGCCTGGAGAAGAGAAGATTCTGGGGAAAACTTAGAGCAGCCTTCCAGTATCTGAAGGGGGCCTACAAGAAAGCTAGAGAGGGACTTTTTACAAGGGCATGTGGTGATAGGATGAGGGGTAACAGCTTCAAACTGGAAGAGGGTAGATTTAGGTTAGATATTAGGAAGAAATTCTTTACTGTGAAGGTGGTGAGACACTGGAACAGGTTGCCCAGGGAAGATGTGGAAGCCCCAACCCTGGAAGTGTTCAAGGCCAGGTTGGATGAGGCTTTGAGCAACCTGGTCTAGTGGGAGGTGTCCCTGCCCATGGCAGGGGGGTTGGAACTAGATAATCTTTAAGGTCTTTTCCAACCTAAACCATTCTATGATTTTATGATTCTTTAGTGAAAGAGATTCAACTTCCTGAAAAACATTAATTTAAAAAATGGTACTGCATGGCATTCTAAGAAAGCATTGTGAAACTTTTATAAAGGTTTTAGTAGCTGCTAAGTTATTTATGGTCTGAAATTATGCACACAAAAATCTATTACATGATCATCAGTATAACATTCGTAGATTATATGTAGAAATTCCAGCTGCTGGAGCTAAAAGCTATGACATATGTTTCCAGTACTAGTGGAACAAGAACAATAGTCCATCAGGGTGAAAAGAAATAAAAAAACACAGATAACTTGAGACACTGAATATTAAATTTGTTTAAGAAATTGTTATAAGAAATGATGCCTGACAGAGTATTGAAAGTGAACTATCTGAAATTTTATTGTTGCAATTCAAGACAATACTGACTGTCTCATATACAGAGATGGTAGCAAGGATACCATCCAGAAAACTATGATTAGAAGAAACATCAAAATACTCTTGCAACATTGAGATTGTAACTGGCCAGAACAGATAGATAACTGAGTCTAATAAAGTTATAAAATTTAAGAAATAGAAAAAACATTGATAGAATGAACATCACAGAGCTGCAGGCACGTGGAAAAGAGGAGACAATCTACGTATTCTTGAGAAATTACTGAAATGGATTTAAAGATGTGCCTGATCTTAGTCATAGGGAAGCTATTAGCTGATTTTTGCTTTTCAAATCCTTGTTGCACAGCCTGGAAACCCCGCTTGCACTGACAGTCCTTGATTTTGAAGATTCATCTTAATGTGGCACATGTTCCTTTGGGAACCACAGAGCAATGTCCATCCACAGAAGTGCCATTTCTGCTTTCTAGGAAGAAATTGCATTCAGCAATGTCATTACCACTATAGCTTAACATTGTCATTGTAGCTGATAGAGGCGTCAAGTATCTCGGATGAACTGATTTCAGTCCAAGCTCTCAGGGCTTTAAGGACATGCTTACAGGAAGTAATACAACAGTCTGTTAGAAACACCTCAGCTAGCTCTAAGTGATCCAATGTGGCTGCGTAGTGCAGTACCACGCTACAATTGCAGATTTATGCTCCATTAGACTTTGGAAGCAGCATAAGCACACTAAGGTAATCCCTGGCAGGTACAGGCACAGCATGAGGGTGCCTCCAGTTTCAGAACTAGCTGGGATGCAGCCTCTGCCTGGCATTGTACTATGCTGCCCTGTCCAAATACAAATTACAAATTCTCACATGTGGGGAGCTCTTTAGGAGGACCCTGCTGTTAGCTCTGTTTCAGGGAATGAGTAATATATAACATGTGCCCTTTGCGCTCATGTGCTTAAAAGCTGTAACAGCAGTGTCCACAGTCTTCAAACACCAGGAGCCCCTGATTTAAGGACAACCCTTCCCAATTCTTTCTGTCCCCAGGTCTGAAAAGACTAACTCAGCCCTTTTGCTCTTTTTCTGTAACTTCAAAACTGGACCTGGAATGCAGGTCACAGCAACTTAATGTTAGTCTTGGTGCACTTCATATTTTATTGATGTTAAAATCATTGATAAAACTAATAAAAAGAAAACACTTATACACTACTACAGGGTTTAATTATAGATGTGAACTAAAAAAAATAAAGTCATGTCATTTAATGTAGGAATGCAACATGAAAAAAATGTAAGGAAAGTTACAGATTGAATAGGTGCTACAGTAAAATAAAAATTTTACTAAGGACTTCTAGGTATTTTATTCGATGCTATACATTTTTCCTGAAAGGCAATAATTTCTTGACAACAATATATTAATCCAACTGCATGAATACTACAGTTAAGTCTCATTATGTGACACTACATAGTATATTCTATCAGATAAAGGTGAGATTCGTTTATCTAACCAGACACACACATGAGGAACCTGTCACTACGTGACGATTCAGACCTCAGAGGTTCAGTATTTAGGCTCTTATCTACAGGCAAAGGAGAGACCAGGGAGCCTCCCCCAGAGGATGCTAGAACTCCTCCGGCTGAGGAAGGACCTCCCATACCCAATAGACAGGAGTGGTGGAGCACTGGCTTGTCCCAGGTTCAGTATGCCAAGTCAGAGATGTCTATTAAGCACCATTCATGAGCTAGAGAATTAGGTCTGCCCATCAGAGTAAGTGTCTGGAATAATACTCACAAAGATTTTAAGCTCCTACCTTTCGAATAACAACTTTCCCTACAGGGATCCGAGTCTCTTTCACCTCCTAAGGCAGTACCCTAAGTAAGGGTATTTTGGAGAAAGAACTTTCTTTTTCCACTTTTGAAAACATGTGTTTCCTTCTGTAACCAGCAATACAAGAGACATGGAGCCAGAGGGATGGACAGCATGGACAGAAGACCTGGTTATATGGTCTGACTGGGGTATTCAAACAGAACTACTAAAAACGACTTCTACACAACTGGGCACTGTCCGAAGTGAGGAGTGGTCAGTGAACAGGAATCAGAAGCCCAGTCTGCCTGTGAATGAATGAGAAGACTCTTAAGATAATAGCAACGAAGATAACAACTACTCAGGCAATAAATATGCAGTCCAGAAGAAAACATTCAAAGAAAAAACCATTCAAGCCAGAAAATCTCGGTTACTTACTGTCTACATGATAAGTTCAAGTTCATAAGTTCAGTTACCTAGTTGCAGTAATAAAGTGTATGTGAATTGCAGATAAAGCAGCCATGCCAAATTAAATAAATACAAATAGTTAATAGAAGGCACCTGAAGTCAAAAGCAAACACTGGAGAGAATTGAAATTTGGAATGAGTGCTATGAATAAAGCAATGCCTTATAATAGTGCCATTAATTATGAACTATAATTGCAAACAATGAGGGCAAAATGCTTGAACTTTGCTAGAATTATTCCAGTGATACTTTATAGGTTTAAAATTAAACAGTTAGATAGGAAGATGCTGACCTGAACTTAGGCTTTGCCTTCATAAAGAAATTGTACTACCTTAACTATACTGGTACAAGACTGTATATCTGTTTATAGTGGAATAATGGTAATGATAAATAAATATTTCACTAATTGACATGCACAAATTTTGTGGATCGGACCTTACAGTATCTCTGATGTCCTCAGAATCTGTCACTGGAGCGAGTGGAATATCAGGGCTTTTCCAATAAAATTGCATTTTATGCATCACTAAATAAGTCTAAACAATCGGCTAAAACTTTGCATCTCAAGGCACGGGTTAGATACAATATGAATATATATATGCATATGTTTACATATACTATATATAGTATAGTATGTATATACTAGAACTAGATATGTATGTACCTGTATGCATGGTATATAATGCACATTATTTGCCTATATTGTTATGTATCCATTAGAGTAGCAAATTTTTGGTAACTGAGAAAGGAAAGGTATGAAATATTATAATTTCTGTCATCATTCATAATATATTCAGTTTATACTACAGAGCACTGTCACTGACATTGGACTAAGAGCAATGGCAACAGGCCCAGTAGCATCCTATAGGAAGCAAAGGAAAATAACCTCCATTATATGGGTTATTTCCTAGAAACATCTTTTCAGTATATCACTGTACAGAAAGTGGCGTCTCGATAACCACATCACAGATTAACTTCACTACAGTCCCCAAACACTACTTAGTTCTCCCCAAACTCCTTGACACCATCTTTGAACAAGGGTGACATGAACACTTGATTTCACAGCCCCACATCAAACTCGTCCTGATGTTATCCTCCTGTGGCTCACAAATCCGGCTCTCCACCGCCTCAGCTCTTCCTCCGCACAGATGCAAAGGAGAGAGAGTTCTTAGGGTTTTTAAAGTTGAATTCTTAGTCTTGCAGTCTTAGGCTAAATTACACTCAAAATTTTTATCAGTAGAGCTTTCATAGTTGAGGGTGTAAAAAAATCTCACCCCTTACTTACATTGTTATGTCAGAAAAATACCTTACGCAGAGACATTTATGCTGAGAGAGGAGAGTCTTTGTCAGACTTAGTTTATATCATTTAGAGGATTAGTGAGACTATGATGGCAGAAAAACACTTTCTGCTGCCATGCTCTGCATATACGCTAGGGGCTCTGCTGACAAAGCGCTTGGCTTAACAAAATCAGTGAAGACATCACCTCAAGTTTGTTGATGTCTGTTGTCTGCTCAATTCTGGTGCACTAGCACCACCACCCTGAGTTTCTACCCTGCTGTGGGTGCTAAGGAGCCTCACACAGTTAAGGTGATGCACAGAAACTTACAGGGTGTAAAAACTGATACAAGAGAAGTAAGACATAGTCCTGGACTAGCTTGCTATCTTAAATCTCTTTATTTTCCAAGGATTTTTTTTGTTCTCTTAATCTGATATTTGTCCAGATCTTGGCAATTTATGCATGATTGTCTGTATATAGAAAGTCAGGAAAATGGAAAGGGTGCAAGATACCTTTAGGTCTCTAAAACATGTTCATGGCACATGCTATTGAAGGTGAAATTTGTCTTTTTGTATAACTTATTTACTCACTGAGAAAATAAGTGAATTAGCAGCGGCATTACAATATATCCTTAGTAGTATCTAAAACACATTCTACTTTGATTACTGCCAGGATTTTCGGTTAGCACCTTCATCACCTTCACTTATTTGTGATGACAACATGTCCTTAAAATTCTTGCAGACACCTTATTTACTTCCTGAGCTTCTGGCTTGCATCTCAATTTCTGTGATCATTTTTTTTTTTACTTAAATGAAAACTATTCACGGGATTCAGTAGTTTGGCCCTTCAGACATACCGGGCAAGTACGACTGCCAATTATCGACTGAAGTTAAAACACATTATTATTTGTCTTTGAGAATTCATTTGAAGTCAATTGTTTTAATAAACCTATTCACTTCAATACTTCACACATGACATGTAAGTATCTGGTCATCTGCACCTTTCCCAAAAAGAGAAAACTGAAACGCTTATTAAGGTAAACAGACATTCCCTTTCTCCACACAATTTCATGTGTGTTATTCCCTGGTCATTTGTCCCTCAGTGATTTTTCTTTTTTGACAGGAAAATTTGGTAAAATCAGAAGAGTATACATATAGAACATATACAAGATTATCTACATACATATGTGCATATGTATATTTATTTATAAATCTGATGAGCTCCACAACTCCAAATCACTGTAACTGTAGTCTTACATTTATGAAATTAATTTGAGGATAGCAATTTTTCTGAACATTTAATTTACATTTGTGTCAAAAAGACTTATATAGGGATTATTTAACTGACTGAAATGAGTTCCTTTCTAACAAAGTATTAACTGTACATTTGAACATCTCAAGTATCTAAATCCTCTAAAACCAGTGTTAGATGATGAACTTTGAAGAAAAGCACACAAAAGATCCTATGTAAGAACAGCACATTTTGATTCTGAAGTTGTCAGTATGTCTTGTTACTCCTCTTAAGTTCACACATGCTAGCATATACAGGCTTCATAAGAGTTCCCTCTGGAGACCAGTCAGGAAGAAAACAAGCGTCCATTGAACTGGCTTGCAACTAACTCCTCTCTGACTGCAGCTGAGCACTAGGGACCAACGAAAGTTCGAGGAAAAAATGACCCAGGAGTATGAGCATGAACCAGCCCAACAGCTAGGATTCCTTTTATGTACAGCAGCTGTTTAGAGCCTGTCCAAGCAGACCATAACTTACTTGAGTGATCTGAATAAAGTCAGTGAAGAACCTCAAAGGAAGGTGCCAATAATTCTTGGCAGTTCACGTACTTTGTGGTCACTAAGTGAGTGAAGCTCAGCACCCGAAACAAAAGTCGTCTTTTTCGGCATAGAGTAGTTTCAATGGTAATATAAGCTCTACGCATCCCTTTGCAGTATTTCATCTCTCACAGGCAGAATATTTTCCAGATCAATCCATTTCAGAGAACTGGTTACATTACTGTGTGTGCAATGAAGGCAGACCCACGTAAGCAGGAAAATTACCGATACATTGTAAATGGGAATTTTGTGATATACTTGCTAATTCATGAGACACTGTCTTGAAACCACACATTCACCTCACTTCCATCAGTGACAATTTGTAATCACTAGGAAGCAGCTAAAGCTGGTGGTGACGGTAGGACTGTCTAACAGAGACATTTTTTGGTTTTATGCTTTTTGTCTTCTACTCTTACTATCCAACTCACCTATACATCCTAGAAACTTTGTGAGAAAAGGTTAAAAATAGTTATTCTTAGGTGTAGATATGTAAGGGAAATACAGTTTCCACAGAGAGTTATCAGCACACTTATTTTTGAGGTTCTGGGCTGTGTGGCTTAGAAGAGATGAGAGGAGGATTTAGATCACGTGCCAGTCCTAAAAACTGGCTGTTATTGCTAGATAACAAAGGTAAACACCTGTGAGCCAACCCAATGCACAGATACAAATCAGACTACCTATGAATTTCTCTGTTATGACGGGTCTCAAAGGGGACCATTAGAGCTCAATTAAGAAACAGCTTGATGTAATTTTTCTTCTTCCATTTACTTGTTTATGTTTTCCACACATACTGCACAGAAGAAAAAGAGGTAACTGTGAATTTTAGAAGCAATCACAGTCTCCCTTTGACCATTTTATTTTTATAGAGCTTTTTGTTTATTTTTCTCTTGCACATTTTGCTTACAAGGTTGTACTTGCCCAACTAGGCCTTTCTGGGAGATTGTTAAAAAAGAAAAAGCACAATCACCAACTCATTCCTAACCTCAGACCTTGTGAGTATTACACAGTAAGCAAAAGTAAATGATACGGAGACTTCCTGGGATGGCTAACAACAAAAGAATAGAAATTAAATGCATTTTTTGGGGTTGAAACAATGTTAAAGATGAATGACAAACAGCATTTGAGGATAAAGAAAAGAATTCTCAAAGTAAAGTGTTCTTTGGATTTTTTAGAAGTTTGATCTCCCTTTCACTCATTTATCTTTTGTGACCTCTTAAGAAAGCGGAAGCTCAGTGCCTTCAAGGCAGGGTGGTGAAAACTGGCTGTAATTACTGTGTTATTTTCTTTACCTTGTCCGGAAGTATCTGAACTGTAGCTTGCAATTAAAGGTACTGAATAGTAATTAATTTCTATCTTGAATGTTGCTGTTAAACCCTAAGTCAATGTACTTCAACAAAAGAGTTTAATAAGCCAACAAAAACCTCTCTTTCTTATTACCAAAGTCAGATTCACTCTGAAAAATAAAGGTCTGCAAGACTTCTATAAAATAGTAAACTGTCAACATCAGATATAGTTGTTTGTTTTAAACTTCCTAAGTTGAGTTTTCTTTCACAGAGTTAATTTAGTTTATATGCACGTCAGGTGGAATATCATGCAGGGTAAACCCAAGACCATTAAGTTTCGAGGAGAGTAGACACAGATGAGATTAAGGGAAATGTCTGAGTCACACTTTTGTACTGGACACAGAACCAGCACAACCTTTTTCTTTTTAGCAACAAGGCTTCTGGTCTGATACCACTGATTTATCTTAGTTACAGAGCGGGCAAGTATCCTAACTGGAAATTTTGAGTTTTATGCACAAACATGTACCATCAACACAAGAATGGCCCCTGTGGTTTGCAGAAAATTAATCTCATCAAAGAAAGCAAAAAAAAAGGTTAAAGCCCAATCTGCCACAAATAAGCAATTTAAATGGAGGGTGAACACACAGATGTACTGTAGGGTGAGTGTAGGAGACCAACAGAGAGGAGGCAGACCAGCAACAGTGATGTCTCCTGGGCATTCAATCAATCCTGCCTGCTTCATCATTTTCCAGTTCTTATTTGAGCTGCCACAAAAAGCTGAACTTTCCATTAGTGTTGTGGAAGACAGTAGTAATAGAAAGAGATTTATATCCTCAATTTAATATGCTGTATTACTTTTTATACTCTGTTCATTATTAGAGTGTAGGTAGGTCATCCAATCAGTTATCACTCAAGCACCCATAACAGTTTCAGAGAAGCCTGTTCAAATAACAGTCTGCTCCTACAGAATGACATTATTTGGTGCACTCTTAACTAGACAGTGATGGAGAGATACAATGGAAGCAGATCAATGTGGTTTAGTGCTGTTGTGCAAGATAGTAAACTATGTCCTTTACATGGAACAGCATAACTACGATAGGTACTTTAAAGAAAAAAATATTTCTATTATGTTCATCATGTTTTGAAATTCCAAGGGCTTACTTTCTGGGTCTGAAGGATTTTTGAACTGTCTACCTTTGATTAAAGAAGACAAAAGAAAAGTATGAAGAAAGGGAAAATCTCCCTTTACTATGCTTAGTTTCTAACCCACATAACCGTAAAGAAAACACTAAAAACCTGTATCAAGGACAGCCCGTGCAGTGATGTCTACCAGGGTACTTACATATTTTGAAGCAGTAGTCTTGTGGATTTATCAGTGAAGTAACAAGCCTGACAGCTCTCAGTAGTCCTGTCACAAGATGTTGCACTGAAGTCTGTCCATCTTTCAACTATGCATAAGCCCTGAATTAGGTAGGGGGCAGTTATTCACATAATTTTCCAGTTCAACAAGTTAGTCTTATAGCTCACTCTCCTTGTAACCATTCCTTCTGATTTGCATAAGGACCATTGCATGATATGTAGTAGTATGGTAGTTTGTCTTTTGCTCTGATGCTTACTTTCTTTCCAGGATGGGCTATTATGACCTGCCTTCAATTAAGCCACAAACTCCTTGAAAGATAAAACAGGCTTTAGAATCACAGATTCATAGGATTATTTAGTTGGAAGGGACATCTGGAGGTCATCTTCTCCAAAACCCCACTCAAAGCAGGGCCAAGTTTTCCCAAGTGATAGTATGACAACTGTCTTTTAAAGTAGCTCTTCCCAAATTATGTTACAGCAGCTTTCATAATAGAGTCACGATCTTGATTTCTCCACATGTTAGGTTAGTTCATCTGCTGGGTGGGAGGCAGGAGGAATAATTCAATTCTCCAAACAACTTTAAAATTACTATAAAAGATGTTGTTGAAACTAGAGAGATAGAATTAAGATACCTTGGGTTCCAGCTATCAAGTTATTATTCTATTTAATAGTCTGTGTGGGACAACTTGTATTAAACCAAGCACATCACCTGATATTTTATTTAGTATGGTTTATAAATCTTATGACTTCTTCTCTTTTACAATTTTCTTCCACTTTTAATTCTGTGTTTATCAGACCTTCTACTTCTGTTATGCTATAGACCAGAATAAAACAGCTGTAGAATTTTCATTTGGAGTTGCTCCCTTCATTGTCCTTTCTCATGATGCTCAGGCTAGCTGAGACTGCATTAGAACAAGTCGTAAAGTAAAGTATAAATGGGAAAGGGAAAATACTGTTTGTAAGGGTGGCAACAGCAAGCCTAAGGCTGTCTAATGTATCTACCAATCAACCTGCAAAGTATGAGTGGTTTCTAAGACACTGCTTAGATAATTCTCAATTTATCCTCAAATGAATTATTCTAGAATCAAGTGGACATCCAATTAACTAAACTCTGACTAACAGAAACCATATGTTAATCAGAGGTCCATGAAGACTTTACTAATATGTCCCCTTGGGATATTCTGACTTTGCTGTTATGAAGATCCTAAAATTTATAGAGGCAGGACTTAGCATTTTAGAAGTAGTTGTCTCCCTTTACTTGATACGTCTCCTGGATGCAAAGCCTCCAACAGTTCCTTGTTCAGTGGAGTGCAGAAATTACTGACCTTCAGCAAAGCTTTAGAAATTCAAAGTGTCAGACCTGAGCAGTTTGCTCCATGAAGAACCTAATAAACCTGAGTAAAAAACAGTAAATGAACTTCAGCGAAAAGATATTTCTCCATAGCTCAGGGTCACTATGAAGCTAGAAATTAATAAATATAGTCTAGTCTAGGGGGAGGATTATTTATTGTTCAGTTAAAGATTCTTAATGACTTGCATATGTGTGTGTAGATATATCCACTTTTACAGACAGTTGTGCATTGAACTTCATTGGGAAAAAAAAGCAATTATGAGAACAGTATTGTTCTGATCTGCTTTAAATGTCATTGTAGATCAGCAGTGGACTACAGACTATAGATTAAGAAACCTGTAGTTCAACCCCTCATAATCTCTGGGTCCCTTCTCCCTTCCAAGAAGAATGGGCTAGAAGTTGTCTAAGGTAGCTTGGAATAATTTGGCTCATTTTCTGGTGTTTTAGACCAGGTGGATAATTTTTAGGTTTATAGTGTGCTTGGAAAAAATCTCACCTGATTATTACCTTCCTGATTACCAGCTCTTCTCCAAACAAGATTGAAATGTTCGTAAGTTTTTTGAAGCTGTGAAAGAAAGTCTTAAGCCTATCAATCAGCATAAGTTTCCTTCTGAGGAGAGAATGTCTGCAGGGCATTCAATGACAATACAATGCTACTTCAAAAACTATCAAGCAGGAGTCTTGAAAAATATGAAACCCAAAAAATCTTAACCAAGCTGAGGAAATTGTATGATGAAGCTATATGGAAATTATAAGACAAAAGGAGAGAAAAGACAAATTGTATCTTCTAAAATGGTCAGTGGGTTTTGGTTTTGTTTTTTTAATTAGGCCATTGAATCAAGTGCTATGCACTCAATAACACTAAAAAAAATCAGATGCTGACTATAGCCATCTGCTACAAAACAGCTGCAAATACTTACTATACTTAAGCTTTTGTGGTGCATATAAAGTGGTGACTGTCTAGCATAATGAATGAAAGAATTCAGATTCTTATCTGCTTCCAATTATGCAAGAAATTTAAAATTTAAAATATGAATTGATGAATTTTATATTTTAATTATTTAAAATTAAAAAGGAAGCAAGCGTTTTTGCTTTTAATCCAATAGATACAAGATATTGTTAAGCACAAATGCCATGAGCTACAAATAGGGACTTCAAGGTAAAGTAATTGAGAAGTTTAATGCAAAGTAATTGAGAGAGTCTCTATGTTTAACGCTTCTTGTAATCTTAGATCTGTAATCAACAGTATCTCAATTTAGATTGCTTTACAATGAAGCTTTCTTCTGCAAGAGATCCTTTTATTAACAGCTTTGATTATCTTTTAGTTTCGATACTACTGTAATTTTTGTCCTGTAGATAATTTCGTGCAGTATCAGCTCATGCTCTGTTTTCAATTCATAGGGTCTTGGTAGCCAATGACTGCACAAAAGTAACAAAAATACCATGCACTGTAGGGAAATTAAATGTGATAACCTCAATTTTGAAACAGCTGTTGTGTGTGCTCTCCTTTATAGTGAAAGCCAATGTGGGCAAGTTGCAAAGCAGATTTAGATACCTACATTTACGTGTCCACTTGTAAGCTAGTATCCAAGACGCCATTGTATTTGTGGAAGATTTTAGCCTTGACTCAGGCACCCATTCAAAGGCTTTTGGTGCCTATTGAGATGTCACACATTTGCAGATCTTACACAAGATCTATGGAAAGGCAGGCACTTTGGAGTAAGATTTGAGTGCCTGTACACAGGCGCAAAGTACCATTAGGGATACTCATGGACATTTCAGCTATCTACACAAGACTCATTGATATAAGATCTATGGAGAGCCCATGCACTTTTAAAGAAGTGTCTGCAGATCAGGAGGAATATCCCAAAGCAGCTCAAATGGCACTTGAGATTTATGTTTGGTCAACTGGATATAACCCTAAGAGTTTGCGTTTTACACTTACATAAAGTCTTTCAATATCTGGATTTAGAACAAGAGTTAATACTACTACATTAAACAGAATACATTCTTAATATGGTAGTATGAACTAATCTTATTTATCATTGATTCTCTTAGTGATTACAGGGAATTCATTTTTATAGGAAATAAAAAGGAAAAAATACACTTAGACATGGCTAAGAGTATTGAAATCTTCATTCATAACCAGGTAACTATAATGTAATGTAATAAATACAATTTTATGTGTGATTAATAAATCATTTAAAATTAAGCAAAATATTCACATAGCTGATTTGAGAAAGTAATCTTCATAAGAAGAAACCCCACCATTTGAGTCAAAACATTTTTTTTACTTTTTTTCACATGTTGATTACATGCTTATAAAGATATTGAATATAAATATTCACTATCACATTAGCTTGAGAAATCATGTTAACAGCAGCAACACAGAGTGTGGACTGGTTGAGCCTACAAGAGTTAACACCAGTTTAGAGGAGGGCAGATGAGGGTTATGCTTGCCTTCCATACATCATATAGATGAATTGTAAGTTTGTTTTTTGTCTTTCCTACATTACTACAACTCGGGAATCTCTTTATGTAAAGTCATTATAGCGGTTTGAGGAAAAGGAATGGGGCAGGGAGATTCTGGCATTCATAAACCATTTCACCTTGCTGAACAATACTTCACTACTTCATCAGAGTGAAAACACTATACTTGTACCCTACCCAACTCCATCTCTTATGGAGCTGACAGGCATCTTCAAATTAAGCTCAGCTACTCGCCTAGGTACTCGCTTTTTTCCAAAGAAACAAAGTGAATAACACAGATTTCCCTCTGAACTTACAGTTAATTTAAAAAGAAATATATATTTTTTTTTTTTATTCGGTAGTTCATTGACTTGTTTCAAACACAGATGGTAAAATTTTTAACACAGAATCACAGAATCACAGAATAGCTGTGCAGTTGGAAGGGGCCTCTGAAGGTCATCTGGTCCAACCCTTCTGCTCAAGCACGGTCAGCTAGAGTCAGTTCCCCAGGACTTCATAACCAAAGCTACAAACAAAAAAAAAAGCCTATAAATACTTCACCTGAGAGTTAGTTTTGTGCTTGGAAATTTCTATAGGACCTTTATTTTCTTTTTCTCATTTTTTCCTCATATTTTGATATTGTGGCTGCAGCAAGGGTCGTATTTTGTAGAATTGCCAAATGAAAGTTTTGCTGAAAAGCAACAAGAAAATCTTTTTTTCCCCCAAAATATCAGTTCAACTTGTTAAGTTCTATTGCACTTCTCTCAGCCTTTCTGCTGTTTTCCGAATCTTCTCTAGCACTACAAATAAATTTTCAATGATGGCCAAGTAACAAAAATGTCAAAATGCAATGAAACAAGAGCATATTAAAAAAAGGCCTAAAACATAAGGCCAAAACCCATGTGATATTAATTTTTGTTTTCTGTCTAATTTTTTATACTTTTTTTCAGTATTGTAATCAATTCATCTTTATAATGAGTTCCATGGGGATTTTAACAGTGAATATTTTCCTCATATCATGCCATTTCTTTCATACTAGTTAAAGCAGTATGAACCCCCATCTCATAATATATTGAGTATAGAATGAAATAATTATTATTTTCTAGTCATCTATGAATTCACATGAATGTCAGTCTATCTGCTAACCCTGTTTATGTCAATATAAATGTACAGTTCAGTTTCCAATGAAATCAGCAGGAAAAATCACAGATTTCACGGCTGCAGTAGTATGCTTCTAGACAGGATTGGGTGTCATGTGGTATGAACGCATTTTACAACTTTTAAGCCCTTAGCACCTTCAGAGAGGCTATTAATATCTTAGTATCAAGGCACAGAGAACACTCTTTTAACAGACCAACTTCCATCAAACCTCATGTGTGCATGTGTATTTGTGTATGTGTGTGATGATGGACAATATACATTAATGATGTAACAGAACACTGATCTTGGTCCCTTGTTTTATCAGACAGCTTCTAGCAAAAACCAGATTAACTCCCAAAGATTTATAGCAGCTAGGTTTACTTGTGACACTTCATCTGAGTAGAAGGACTAATCAAAGAAGCTCTTGGAGCAGCTAAATCTAAGACTGTTTCTCTGATCTCTGGATTATCAGTGATCTGCAGGATCTGAGCAAGTGGTTCATGAAAAGATACCTGTTCACATACGGGCAGGGAAACAATTGAAATGGGAAAATACAAAAATAATAACTGAACATTCTATGCTTAGTTTAGTTTTTTTAATAGGATGTAGATGAAAACCATTCTGCCGACATTGCACAAGATAACCTGTGTATTTTTAGAAGAGTAGATTGTTTTCTGATTAAAAAATGCTGTCTTTGTGAGGCCCTGCTCTAACAATTATAGTGTGGTGTTTCTGTAGTGTTATCTTTTAATCTTTTACTGCCTTTCTGTTAACAGAATTGCACCTTGAAAGTTTTATTTTGTGAATTCCTCAATGTATAGCTTTTATAGGAAAGATCTGACATTTCTGCACTATTTTTACATACTTAGTTTACCAGAGGTTCAGATTTGTTTCATAACCTCTGCTCAGATGATAGCAACACCTAGACAGTTTCATGCCTCTCTCCCAGACTCCCTTACCTATTCTAATTTGTCTACATGAGTGTAAGGAGCATAATGATTTATTCAAGAAAGTACAGTCTAACATATGAGCAAGCTAAATAAATGCCAAATGTGCATAACTTTATTCATTACCTGAGAAACAACAGGTGAAAATATGTTGTATACTGTGAAATGACTTCCCTTCCATTTTACCTGACACAAAGAGAGAAAAAAAAATTCAGCAGAATACATCTCTTGACTGAGTAGAAAAGGAAGTGAGCTAAACAATAGCAAGAAAAATATATCTGGAGTTTTTTATGTGGTACATTACATCCCCTTCCCCATCCCTGTATGCCCTTGTGAATCAAGGTCCTGCAGAATATTGACTGAAATTACTTTATAAAAGTTATAAGCATGAGTGCTGAGCTAAGGGGAAAATGAAATGAATTGCATGATGATAACAAAGATTATGACTATCATAAATTGTTATCTCTGTAGGACTGAGCCATGTAGGATCCAAATTTAAAACTTAAAGAATCTATATTTTTACTTAACACCAGTCCCAGAATACTTCGCTGCCTCTCTTCAGAGCTAAAGGCCTAAAGCATTAGTAATTATCCTAGTGGCTAAGAAACCCAGATGGGAATCCGTCCTTTATACTACTACGGGTGTTTTAAAATCAATGACTCTTAAATCTAAAACACAAAACAGGGAGCATAATCCAGGACTCCACAGCCTGATGGAGTGCTTTAAGCACTAGACTGTGAAGTCAAGATCCCTCTTATCTTGTAAATCTCTTCTACTTAGTAGTTGAGTGCTGAGTTTTCAACAGGAAACTCTTCTGTATGCTTGTCTTTTGCTTCCCATACAACCTTCCAAATAGAGAGTGGAGTAGCCGAAAAAGGAAGTTACTTGGGGGGGATTTGGCTTTGGCCCTATCACAAGAATGCAAGAACTGCCTCCCCAAGTCAGACCAATGGTTCATCTAGCCCAGTTTTTTTGTCCAAGAGCAGCAGGAATTGCCATTTAGGAAGATCATACAAACCAACCCATTTTGTGCAACCAGTGGACTCCCTTATACTCCTCCAGGATCCCACTGTTTTATTAGAGATGCTGGAGAACACATCCTTGCCTAAATGCTCCAAAAAGTAGCTATTACTGATGAATGTCACTTTGTTCAGGAACTCCAGTAGCACTCTGGCATTACTCACTAAAGACAGCGTGAATGTTGTCTTAGATGTGACCTAGCAGATGCCTCACTGACAGATCCTTCTTTCCGGAATGAAAAACTCCATAGTAGCCATGTAGAATATTCAGGTAAAATAACGTTACTGTCACTAGAACTGTATGACTGGCCTCTAATCCTTATATTTTGCATTATTTTATCAGTTGCTATCTGTCATTATCTATTACATATATTGTGAATAGTACCTGTGGGTTCCAATGCATCTTAGACTCAGATTATTCAAGCCAGCATAGACAAGTTAACAAAGGCAAACACTCGAAGAAATCTTTGTCTAATAAGCCATAACAGGAGGTTAAAAAGACAGAGTAATCTAAGGGAGAGGAAAAGGAGAATAGTAAATTCAGACATGTTTGCATAAATTAAACAGCAGAAGTAATACGTTCCTTCCACAGCCACTTAAAGTGATTTGCAATTATATCAAAAACAATTAGAATATAAGGAAGCTGGCTGAAATAGTGAGAGCTGTACTTTTCTTTTCTAACTTCTTCTGAAGTGAGCAGATGTATTGTGGCATTGTCATGCAGTCATCTCGGGTTTTATTTCATTTTCACCATTAATTTCATTAACTGATACCCTCCAGTATAGTTGTCCACACATAATGAGACATAAGGACAGGGTAGCAGCTCTAACAAAATGTGGCACTTCTGCAGGCTGCTCAGCAGAACTTGCTCTGTGAAGACACTTACCAGTATCCACTTTTAATAGGGTATGTCACGCTCCTGACAAATCAAGAATGTATTATGTTGTAAAGGAGGTGTCTTTGAGTCAGTTCTGGAAGAAAATACTACATATGACAGGGCAGCTCTGTGGGCAACGTGACTTCTTCCATTTACCAAGTCCCTTGTCTCAAACCGACCTTCAAGTCCTTCAACAAGTTAGTTCAGTTACAGTACATTTTTAGGAACATTTGTCTGTTATTATAGTGCCATTACAGTGTCATTACACAGACATAACTGTGCATATTGTCAAGTTTTTACCCTTTTATTCTTCACAGTCAAGATTTTTCATTATTTTCATTAATATGTAAAACCTGTCAAAAATGCTAGTAAGTTTGAAACTATGTTCTTCCCGGTAGAAAAGGGGCTATATTTGAAAAAAAGTTTATTTGTTTGGAAAATACATGTATCTTTTTGTTGTTAGTTCAAAACTAATGAAGATGTCTAAATACATCTCTACTGTAAGGTTTGCAAAGGGAGTTAAACCTATGAAGTTGTGTCCAAAGCTGGTAAGAGCTGAGATGAAGAACTGTGAGTTGGACCACGATGCAGATTAGAAACTATGTTGTCACATTACAATCAAGTGAAAGTAAATATATATTAAGATCTGGGATTTTGGTTCACAGCAATCATTAATTTGAATGAAACAAATCTGGAGGAAGCACTTAATTTTTTAGTGCAGAATTCACTGGATTGCCTCAAACTGTTCAGGGGAAAAAAAAAAAATAAACATTCAAAAAATTAGTATTCTTTTTCCAAGGAGTGAGAAGAAAAAAATTAACAAATTCTTCACATTTTGCCCATGGTTTTCATACTTTCTCTACCTCTAAGGCACTATAATGCTGGTCTTTGCAACTAAATTATTCTCCTGAGTGATCCAGGTACTCTGGGGATACTGTTGTAACTCTTTTTAATTGAACTGGCTGTAAATGTCCATGTCTGTATTTGAGACACACATATTTCCAAGAAGAAAGAAAGAATATGCTTAGAATTATGTTTAGATAAAACTTTAAAAATGTAAGTTGCTAGAAACAAAGTAGCTTTAACGATAAAATGAAAAAAAGTTTCTACAGCTTATGTTGTATTTGTGGTATGTCTTACTTCACTATGGCTGAAATACGAGTATTGGTCTGAGGCAATGTTGATTTGTATCAGGCATGAATGTAAGCATAAAATCACAATTTTTTAAAATGTCCTAATTTTAGTTTCAGATACTCATAAGGAAAACACGGTTTATGAACCAAGTATCAGAACACTAACCACTAAAGACAAAAGTGCCAGTTATTTTGGTTTTTTACTTTATTTGGTGCAAATATTTCAACTGCTTTTTCTCCCTATAACCACCAAAGAAAGGTCCAATAGCTGATTTCATTGTGCATTCAGATTTTGTACTTAATAATATCAAATTATGGATAGATATGAAATGTAAAATCAGAGCAACACTCTTCAGAAGAGTTTAGCTTCTATTTTCTTCTTAATTCCTCTTTACACCCTTACTTTATAAGAACAATACTGTGAGATGTTAAAGTTTCCATTTGCAAGTTCTACCCATCAAAACCTGGAATCAATAAAAGGAACTTATTAAAAACAAATAGCTGAAACATTCCTGTAACGTATATTATCAGTGAAGAAGTAGGTTATCTTTTTGCAAATTCCCTTGTTTATTTTGCGTTAGACTTAAGAACAGAGTTTTTCACTTGGTTTCTGGCAAGAAGCAAATAAAAGTCAAAAGAAGTGGCATAGTTGAATGTGAAGATGAGTTTACATATATTCACCAAATAATTTCATCTTGCAGGGTCACAAAATGCAGGATTCAGTTGTCTAAAAGTAGACATGCAGGCTCTGAGCTATCCATCTGCTGCCCCTCACTTGCCATAATCTTTGGTCGGACATGCTAGCTCCATACAACTCTGAAAAAACATTAGAGCACCTATAACGGCATTAGTTGCCCATTTTTAAGTAACTTAATTGTTTCTTTTTGAGTTGGAAAGAAACACAATATATGAGAAATATATCTTAATGAAAATGCAAGAAAGAAAAACATCTGTAAAGATTAATCAAAACATTCTGCTGCAGTAATTTCTAAAACATTTCATCTCAGCTTTGGCTTTTGCTTATCACTTTATAAATGTATATGTATTTTTCTCCTTAAGATCAGAAAACAGATTTAAAAAAGCTATGAAAGCTTTGAGTTATAAATCTATTTTTACCCAGAAAATTCAGTGATACTCTCTTACTAAGAGATTGTTTCAATAAATCAGGACTTTTTAAATTGAAAAATTCCACATGAAAATTTGTGAGATGCCACAAAGGAACTTTTATCTCATTGAGTTGGCATACGCTATATTAACCTGGACATCAGCTGCTTCTCACAAATCTTAGTGTAGTATGTGTGAAACATACACTGCTGACATATTTTTCTAATGACATAATTATTATTACTTAATTATTTAATTATCCAAAGAAAGTCCTAAAAACAAGTGCATGCTTTCTGGCTTCCTGCTGTACTTTTCTAACTACTGTGGGCAGAGGAACAGAGGAACTCCCTGACATGCTACTTTGCAAGGCAATTTGTTATATTTGTGTTCTGTAGGTCCCTATAACTAGTTGTTTGATCTTTCTTGACAGGAAATAACTTTTTCAGCATGCCTGAAAGTGAGTAATTTAAACAACTGTCTGTATTCACACTACACATCACAATTGTCATCATTCTTTTGAAAGTCTTGGTGTCTCAAGATTGTGGTTTAAGGAAAGATTAACTTGCCTCCTATCCTCCCTCTTTCACCAGCAGAGAAAAAAAAAATGTAAATATCGGAGCCCAACGTTACTACAGCTGTTACTTTCTTCCAAAAATATCTCGAAACTGGGCCATATGATTACTTACTACATGTACAAGAGAGTTTTAAGTTCCTGAAGAGCACATCATAAGTTCTCAGAGTGGGGAGTGCTTCCTAGTTCCAAATCCTTTGACATTGTCGGTAGTCATATATATACTGACTGTATATTGAAATAACAATGGGGAAAGCACACTGTTCCATGCTGTTCTTCAGATGGAAACCAAACATGTAGACAGAGATGGAGACATGGGACTTCTAATAACTTGGTGTACAAGATCTAAATAGCCTTTAACAGCCTGGATAAGGAAACACTGTTCACCATTAGAAATGCTTTCTTCTTTTGTTACA
Organism: Burhinus bistriatus; assembly: GCA_013397275.1. Lineage (NCBI taxonomy): Eukaryota > Metazoa > Chordata > Aves > Charadriiformes > Burhinidae > Burhinus > Burhinus bistriatus. Next base: position 82,668 of record VYXH01005303.1, read on the forward strand.
ATAGTAGCAGGATTTCTGAGTATCTGTCAGATATTATGCACTTTTCTAGCCTTTAAGATAGGGCAATATCATTGTTCCCATTTTGCAGACAAAGGACTGGGGCAAGAAGAGGTAAATGGCTCCTTACAGACAGTTGTATCTGCTATGACAACCTCTGCCCTCTTCATCATATGCCCCAGGGAGCCATCCTCATACCCTGAGCCATTTGGTTCAGAGTACCTTGCTTCAACTCTTTCCCTCTTAGGCTCTTTTTAAAATGAGTTGGCCATTTCTTCATGGGAATGGCTCCTAGCTTGTAGCTAAAGCACTAGCCCTTGCTGACCTTCCTGCTCCCAAGCCTCCCCAAAAAGTTGCTCATACCCTGACTGCCCCATGCTTCCAGTGGGACCAAATAATCTTTAAATTTTTAGTATTCTGAATACTACTTGGAGTGTGTTAGGTTGTTATATCACCACAGCCACTAAGGCCTGGTGAGGAGCACAGGAACAACAATAGCCCAAGGACTCCAGTAACTCCATGAGCTCAAGAAGTCTGCTTGTCCCAGGGCTGCCCAAAAAGAACAATGAACTCAGTGTCTGGGTGTTCATCCCCCAAGAGAGGTCAAGGAAAGAAGCTTCCTTCTTAAGCGCCTTGTGCAGTAAATGGGGGTATTGCTGAAGGGGTCATAGGATTAATTATGGGGTGCAGGGGAAAGGGCATTTTAGGACTGTCTAAAACTTATTGTGGAATATATTCAGGACACTGTGAGAATGTGCAAGGCTTATTGTAGAACATTTATTGGAATGACCAAAGGCAGGGAAAGGGATGGAACATACCTGGGAAAACAGAGAGAAATGGAGATAAAAGTGTGAACAGGTCATCTGCACCCTGCGCTTCATCACTGCAGTCTTGCCCATATTCTCATTAAATCGTATTTTTAACTATGTTCTGTGTGGATATGCTCTCTGTTCTGACTGCATGTATGTGAACACTAGCCAACTTCAAGATAGATTAGCCAACAAGTGCATTAGAGGTGAGTGAGACAAAAAATGTGGGGGGTCATAGGCCCAAGTGCCAGAAACTGGGAAGACCAGGGAATCCAGGGTCCAGCCAAGGTAGACTGAATGTTTAACACCAGCTGCTGGACCTATCCATGTTTTGTTTTGTGCATGTAAGTATGTATAAATATGTGTGTGTAGTCCACTACTGGAATTCAATCCCAGTCAGCTGAAGAAAAGGCACAGGATCAGGCTTTCCATGTTATTCATATTTGTTTGAGTTTACGTGGGTGCTGGTGAAGGCACTATTTTCCACTCAAGTCAGCATAAGACAACTGGCCACGTGTGTGTGAATTTTGTGTGGGAGTATGTGTGTCCATCTAGGCATGCCTGTTGAGAACCCATGCTCTGCCTCACTAGTGGTTGAACCTGGGGACAGGGAACTGCAGCAACCATGTCTATCAGCTGCTGAATTCAGCAAGCTTGGACAGTTGCCTTCAAACTGCTTCACCGCGTACTTCAGACTACTCACTGTGTAGCAGCTACCCTGCTGCATTCCTGCAGGTGGCTGAGGAATCCCCTCACTTGCAGTAACTTCAGTTTCAGGTTCTTCAATGAATAATACTCCTTTACAAGTTGCCCGAGATAATGAGAACTCTATTTCACATCACACTCTCCTTCAGTTTTTATAGTTTGATAATAAATGTGTCTGCTATCTGCAGAAGTACTCCATATGGGGATGTATGAACATACAATACCTACTGGAATCAATTAGTTTTCTGTGTTTAGGTGAAGGAATCACATTTTCAATGTCAAATCCTATTGCTGAACTCAGCCGCCTTCTCTGACTCAGCTGTTTCTGTTATCACAACTCGTAGTTGATGTGAAAGATGGAACGGCAAAATCTCAAATTGTTGATAAACCTCCAAACCAAAAAGGGGCTGCATCATTATTTTATGCCATTGGGATTTTTAAATTTGCTTTGGTTTTGTAATTTTTTTGTGTTCCAAAACAAATTAATTTTTCAAACTGAAAATAAAGTTTTATCAGAAAATTAAATGCCGTAGAAAAGGTCAAAAGTAAAACTGAGATGATTTCAGAACTTTGATGCTTTTAAAAGGGAGAGACCTTTAAGAGCTCATCCTTTTAAAAAAGATTTAGTTTGAATAAATGGAGAATTTTTCTCCAAAGGTATTAGAAAATTCTGACACAGAGCTGAAATTCTTTTCTTGTAAAGGACAAAAAAGTGGAGAATTAGAAGTGAAAATGCATAAGAAAAGGCACAATGTTTATAGTAAGATTAAATACAGTTCCCATTTTCTTCTCCAGTGTTTTCTGAGTTGGGAGTTTGACATATAAACAATGTAGGTTGGTAATGGAAAGAGGTGGAATCAAATTGACAGCCTTTGATTTAAGAAGATAAATAGTTTAGAAACACACAACTTCCATATCATGGCACAATGATGTATTTCAATGTTTATTGGGGTTTACGCACAATACTTGTCAAATACAAATGTTTCAGGCTATGAAATACACTGCCTTTTAGTGTGTAACAGTCAAATTTTAAAGGGTTCTTTGGTTTAGACCTTGAACTGGGGAATTATTTTTCAGTACTTCACGTTTCTGGTATGCTGTAGAAAGCATATAAAGAAATTAAGAATCTGGTGTGACATTTTTCTATTGGTCTCCATATGCATAGTTATTTGAGGTTTTATTTATTTTTAATAAAACAGACAAGGCAGAAACGATTTATGGTGTGCTATGTATCTATGCCCTACATTCTTCAAAATTTAAACTCCTTGGGGATGAGACATTTAGAAATCTTACAGAAAATTTTCATTGAGTTGCTTCCACTGTGTGTTGTGTCAGGAAATGAAAAATAGTCATAATTCTTTATTAATCACAATCTCTCTACAGTCTAATCCAAGACTGACGCTGTGTCTCTCCACAGCATTTTTAGTTCACTTGCTATCATGTTATCTATATATTAAGCATTGCACTTAGTAGTTTCTTCATAATGCCATAACCAAAATGCAGCTGCAGACCAGTTCAGTAAGGTGAAATTGCAACTAAATTTTGAAACTGAAATTTCTGGATTCAATCTTACAAATGCTTGGCACTGAGAATAATGTATACTGTGGAAAATCTGCTTAATGCTGATGCAACTGCTCACATTAGCAGTCAATAGGTTGGAAGGGACCTTTAAGATCATCAAGTCCAACCATTAACCTAACCTGACAAAACCACTTCTAAACCATATCCCCAAGTACCACGTCTACCCTTTTTTTAAACACCTCCAGGGATGGCGAATCCACCACCTCCCTGGACAGCCTATTCCAATGTTGGATAACCCTTTCAGTGAAAAATTTTTTCCTAATATCCAACCTAAACCTCATCTGGCTTAACTTGAACCCATTTCCTCTCGTCCTATCAGTTGTTGCTAGGGAGAAGAGGTCAGTCCCCATCTCTCTCCAACCTCCTTTCAGGTAGTTGTAGAGAGTGATAAGGTCTCCCCTCAGCCTCCTCTTCTCCAGGTTAGACAGCCCCAGTTCCTTCAGTCATTCCTCATAAGACTTCTCCCCCAGACCCCTCACCAGTTTTGTTGCCCTTCTCTGGACACGGTCCAGCACCTCAATGTCTTTCTTGTAGTGAGGGGCCCAAAACTGAACACAGTACTCGAGGTGCGGCCTCACCNATTGAACTCTGTTCACCACAACTCTCTGGGCATGGCCATCCAGCCAGTTTTTTACCCAGCGAAGAGTACACCTGTCCAGGCCATGAGCAGCCAGTTTCTCCAGGAGAATGCTGTGGGAAACTGTGTCAAAAGCTTTACTAAAATCCAGGTAGACGACATTCACAGCTTTTCCCTCATCCACTAAGCAGGTCACCTTATCGTAGAAGGAGATCAGGTTTGTCAGGCAACAAGAAATACGTTTTGGGATTTTTCAGTATCCTTTTGCATCATAATTATGTTTTGCTTTTCTGTTTTCTCAGTTTTCACCTGTACTCAGTGTCTTTTAAGAAAAAGAAAAGACTCAGCCGTCCACATTTTATTCTTCCGTAACCCTAGTTCATAAATGAAATTAAATTAAGTAAAAGAAAAAAGAAACTGAGCAATATCAGTTTGGTCTGCAGCTGAAAACCCCAGTATATTCTAGATGACCTTCTTTTCAGGGAGCTCCAACTTTTATTTTACTCTCTTTTGCAAATAGGCTTCTATAAATATAGCTTACTTCTGCTCAGTAAGAGTGCTGTAAACTTATCGACAGTTTGTGACTCGGATAGCATGCACTTCTTTCAAAAATGCATTTCAAGACAAGACAGTAAGTTGTGAAAACTTAAAAAAAGAAAAAAAAAAAACAAGCTCCAGAATTGAAATTGATGAATATTTGCAGTTACGCATGTGATTCAAGATTTTGCTGAATCAAGCCTTTTGGAAGAATGACTGGACATAACACCGCATTACCACAGATGGGTGAGTAAATACAGGCTTATCTGTAAAGTTGATGAGAATGCGAACAGTTCTCCTGTGTGCTGAAGGGGAACTACATCGTGAGGTGTCAGAGGGGGATGTGTCAGATGTAAAGAGGACTGTGTACAGAGCAGAGTGTAAAGCCAAGGAACATCCCATAGCAGGCTGAGACATATGAAACCTTTAGATACTAATTTGCCTTCAAAGTCCAATTGGAGATGTTCTGTCTGAAGTAAATCATCTTTATTTTCCATCCTAACAAATGTGGAGAATGAAAAACCTACTAGTGAAGTTACTATGAGACATAACTTTTGATATATGAAATACACTGAGGTGTACAATCAAGCTAAATATTCTTGGCACTTAGACAAATAAGTGCTTTAAAAATGAAGTATATAGCTTGTCCTGGTTTAGGATAAAACAGAATCGATTTTCTGTTCCCTAATTTTACTTTTCAGCTAAGCCTCTTCTAACTAACTGAACTGTCTGAAATTAATGATGTATTTTTAAGACTGTAGTCCGCTCCCAGAGTGATAAGATCTGATTGTTTATAATTTATGCCAAGGAATGGTATGCAGAGAGGCTCCTGCTTATATTTATTGCTAGAACACCCCAGGCCAGCCAGCTTTGCTGTTTGCCCTGTTGGAGGGTCAGAAGCAGAAGGGGTCACACCTGCGGGGAGGAGTAGACAGGACAGGTGACCCAAAACTGACCAACAGGGTATTCCATCCTGCCTGCCTCATGCTCAGTATAAAAGCTGAGAGATCAAAGGCTCAGCCCTCTTTCTTCAATGGCCAGCATCTGCAGAAGACTCTGTCTGTTCATCTGCCTTTGATCCCGATCCGTGCATTCCTGCACCCAGATCTGGAATCCAGTTCCCGTCCGTTGCTGAGTCCAGTCTGGGACTTTCTCAGTGCCTGACGGTGATGCGATTGTCATCCTGGGAGCTCGATATTGTTTTGTATATATTATATACATTTTGTTATTTTCTTTTTTAATTATTTTATTAATATTTTAATTGAAGTAGTTTAGTTTCTTTTTTAAACTCATAAGTCTCTTTGTCTCTCTTCTTCCTCTCCTTGGAGAGAGAGATGGGGGAAAGCATCATTTGTTTCAGTGGCCGGTCTGGCCCAAACCACAACACAGCTGAAAGACAGAGTATGCATGTAATGCCACTTTCTCTAAAAATTAGATCTATAAATCTTCACTGAGTTACATATGATTTAAAAGCATTCCATTTCCTTTAAAACATTACGCAAATTCCATATAAAATATAATAAATTATTACATAAGTACATACATTTTAGTGCAGTTCCTTAAAAAGTAAAAATGTAGCATAGACATTTCTCCTTGATTGCATCATTCTGGAGGTGAGGAGGTCCTTGAAACAAGCTGATGTACTGATGCATCTGCAGATGTCCAAACTGTTATTGATGGTTTTATTCCAAAAGTCCATTAGAAAAATAACTTGTAGGACAAGACTATCTTTCCTTAACAATACTTCCTTTTTTTTGCAATTATTATTTTTTAATTAGCCATGGCACATAATGGAGAGAATTTAGTTGTGTTGTATTCTGTTCACGTGTTCCTAAGCTAGGAGAAAGGGCTCATTCACAGAACAAAGTGGAACTTTCTGAAACACTGATTTTGCTTTTGCAGTAGCTCTGAAGATCAGACAAAATATGTCAGGAATTCCTGTTGTATTGAGACCTATAGACCACAGGATCTAATGCTGAAATCAAGAATTTAATAATGTTCATTGCTAAGAATTATCTCCATTTTTAATTCTAGTTCAAATCCATGTTTAATCTTGAAAGACAAGGAAAGGGATTTTCTTTTGCACTTTTCCACAAGATGTTTCTGCATAGAAGGGTTTTATCAAGACTAGCGTACTGTAGGAGGCTTCATAAATCAGGCAGACAAAAGAGAGGCTTTCCTTTCACCTTTACTATCCACTGCAGGAAAACAGAGAGGTAAATCAAGCTTTTTTATTTTACGATTTTTTAGTTTGGAAAAAGTTTTTGATAAGGCTTTGCTCTTGCAGAATCTGAAATGGCTTCTGAACTTTTAGAAGGTTTTAATAAAGGAGAACTTTATAACATTAGAGCAGTGATCAATACAGGGCATTGAGGTCTCCCAATACGCATTCCTAGATAACTCAAATATGACCTCTGTGATTACTGGGTCTTGAAAAAACAGAAATATAAGCTTGCAAATCCAATTTCTATTTTTTTTTTTTTTACTTCAGTATAAACTGCTGCAATGACTAGACTGCTTACTCAGTCAGAAGTATTTGTTTTCCTTATCCCGCTTTTTATATTCACAGGTTTCCTACCTGCCAGTCACAGGATCTTTAAATAGAATTGCAAACCTCAAATTTTCTGGAGATCTGATAGCCCTGGTCTTTTAATAGGTATTGCTGTAAAGAGAAGGCAGAATAAATCACACAAAACAATGTTTTGTGCTATCATAGCTATGGTGTTACCAGATATTTTAAAGTGTGGTTACCCACAGCAGAGGATGATCCCGTCAGGGACCATTACAGCAAATCAGTGGACTGGAGGGGTTGGACGTGAGGGTGCCGAGGACCTGGCTGCCATCTGAAGGCAGTTGTCATCACCTTCAAGGGTAACTGGGCAAGGTCTCTGCTGACTGGCAAAAAGGCAGACATCACTCAAACTTCTTTTCAAGACAAGTGAGAAGGCCACCAACCTCACCTCAATCCCTGGGAAGGTTATGGGCTAAATTCTCTGGGGAGTCTTACCAGGCACATGAAGGGCAAGAAGGCATCAGGAACAGCCCATACGACTTTACCAAGGGCAAACTATGCCTTCCCAGCTGTTTGGCAGGGCCAGGACCAGTCACAGCCCTGTACCTCCAAACACTTCCCTCTGTTCCTGCCCACAGTGCTGAGGCAGTTAGTCTGTGCCTTGGCTAATTTTCTTTAATTAGCTCTACTGAAGGGACAGACTAAAAAGGTGTTTTTGTTTTTGTTTTTTTTTAATTTTGTATATAAAACTGTTTTACTTACACGGTAACATATAGAATTCTATATATAATTATAATATAATATTTATTTTAGGGTAAATGTCTTCTTTAGAAAAGGGAATTGCAAGTTAGGGGACAATTTAAAATAAATCCTATTTTTAAAACTGCTTTAAGTTACCGTGTTTTTTTTTTAATGTATATTTTCCTTGTTACTTCAGCTAATTATCAGAGTTATTGGGCATATTTTGTCTCATTTCCTCTGCTCTTCACCTGGTTGATCCTATACAGAAATATTAATAATATAAAAATGTGTGACATCCTACTTAAAAACCACAAATTTCTCCTGCTGTTGAATGCCTTAGATTTTTAAAGCTTTGCTCTTTTAAATAATACATCAGTGTCTTAGGCAGCTTTTGCATGAAACTGTAAGTCGCTTACTGTAGATGCAATAACAATATCTTGTAAGAAAGGTAATCGGAGTTACAATTAAAAGTTCAGATCACTCATTTAAACAAACACTGTTTATAATAACTGAAGAGCTGCCAGTAACTGAAGAGACAGAAACATACAAAAAAAAGAAAGGTAAATATAACAATAATGTTTTAAAATATTGGGTTGAATGATGAGTTTTCTTAAATGCTTACAGTATGGAAGCTGGGAAAATGCATGAGAAACACATAGTGCATATATCAATTTTTTAATAATTTAGTCAAATTGCTTGTTCTGTATTGACCTCTTCCCTCCTTATCAGCTACCTCCCAGTAATCTTCATACATTTCCTGGAAACAACTGTAAGTAGGAAAATTTTATGGAAGAAAAATTTTGAATTAAACTTGTAACTGAATTTAAGTGTAAAAAAAAATGTTGCTGTGTGTATTTACTCATACTTAAATTACATGCTGTAAATAGAACAAGTTGCAATCAATAGGACTAATATCAGCATGTACAGTTGTACATAATGATAGAATAATAATGATACAACATTTCATCTTGGAAGGGACCTCAGGAGGTCATCTAGTCCAACCTCCTACTCCAAGCAGGATCAACAGTAAATAATCATAAAACTGAGATTAGTATGGGTCTTACAATGGATGAAAGGAAGCAATATTATATGAATTACTTGTGTTCATCTGAGGGGGAAAAAAATTCTCTTAGTGACTCTCTCCTGTCAAAACTTAGTCAGTGAGGCTCAAATTCTTAAAAAGGCCTGTTCAAATGGAATCTACAGACTAATACCTATTTACATGAATTAGCCTAGGAGTAATTTGAATTAATGTAATTTGAAATGATGAACTTTCAGTTGATACTATGTTAAGTTACAGAGAGATTTATTTTGCAAATTTTCAGTAGTCAAGCAGGAAACACTTATTTGTTTAGGGAGTCTCAGGCAGATCCTGAAAATGGGAAGATGCTTCATTTATATGATACTTAAGGTAGCTGCCTTCTTGTTCCTCCCACAAAACTGATTTTAACCAGTGTTATTTGCAGCCTACAATAAGTCCCATCATAACCAATCTTATAGATAAGACTTCAGTGCTTCACTGCAAGATCAAGCAAAATAAGAGCAAGCAGGTAGTGTAGTGAGATAGAATGCTCTGAAAAAATATAGATATTTCTAGAAACAGAAATGGGAATAAAACCCAAACAAATATTTCCTTTGTCTAATCACTTTTTACAAAATTCCTTCTCAGTGCTGATCTCTCTTTGCTTCTGTTTAAAATTATAAAATAGCAATTTCTGCAGAATAAAAAAGTGATCTAACATAAAGAAACAATTTCTTATTTAATAAAATTGACATAATTATATTAAAATCAAATTAATATTCCGTAAAATACCAGTCTTCTTAAATGTTTTTCTTTATTTTTACTTTTATATCTCAAAATACCTCTGTCAATAAAACAAAAAGCATTGAAATTCCATGAAATCTCTGAAACAGAGCTACAGCAGAAATGGCACAAAGAGTTTATTCATGAATAAAGCAGTCTGATTAATTTAGATTTTTTTTTTGCCATCCTCTATCAGCAATCAGATCTATAAATGATCATTTCAGTGTGAATATTAATTATTTAAGCCACTTCATAGCAACAGTTATCATAGTTTTAATAGGTATAATATATAGTGCACAATATTTATTTAATTAAGTATATATTCTCAACCATGACTCAGTAACCTAATATTTAGCTATATCAAGCATTCAGCTTCCTGATTGACTTCAATTAATTTAGATCTTCAAAGATTAAATGCTGGGCTTTAGTTCTGTGCAGCTAGCTTTAGATATTTCTCCAGTGGGAGTACCTGCAATATAATCTCTATGGAGTAGCTGTAATATAATGTCTTCCTGCTGTACTTAATGACCTGTCCTTTCTAAACCTGAGATGAAGAAACAGGTGGTAAAAAGAATGAAAGATTTGCTTCTCTCAAAGGGATTTCTGACTCATGTCTGAGAATTACTGCTTTGAAACTGCTGTGTATCCGAATTATTCCGTTATTTATTATCATGCCTTTTTTCACTTCTTGGTCTCATGAAATACCGTGTTTGTCTTTCAATTAGAGATTTTTCATTTTGACCTTAAGAGCAAGTAGAACATTTGAAGATTCGTGCTTTTATTATTTGAACTATACTCTTGAAACAATTTTTTGAAGACAAGGTGAGTTGAGATGTCCTTTGATATCCAAGACTATCAAGCTTTTATGCCAGGTTCCTAAACTTCTATTACATTTAATTCTGCTTTTCATATAGTTCTTCTAAATTAATTTCCCAGAAACTGAAGTCTGTTGAACACTCTTGGCCAAATCTTGTTTACAAATCATATTGTCGTGGCTTTAGTGTTCTGGGCTCCACCTCTCCATCCAGACCACTGAAGAAGAGCCAAAGATAGTTGACGTTTTCTGTTATCATCAGATTTGTGCTCCCTTCATGTACAGTCATGAAAAGAATTGTCATTTACTAAAGAGAGGAGCACCTTGATTATCCGTCCAAAATTAGATGGGATGTATCCCAGCCTAACCATCTGGATTGACGGGATAGATATTTCATTTGCACAAAATGATCAAGTTATCACTTGGCAGAGCTTCAAGTTTCTGTCTAGTGAAGAATATAACATAGAAAAAAAGAGATGTTACCCCTATAGATTATTCAAAGCCTGACCAAGTAGGAATACACAACTTTTTCATAGTCTGTAAACACTGTTTTCAGCATTGTTAATTTTTTTTAAATATTTCATTTTGCTGATGAATCATTTGTGTTCCTTATTAATGAGGAGTAAAACCTTATACGCACCCTCAACTAATATTAAGATCTAAATCACACTTTTGGATTTTCTATGGTTGTCTGAACTCTTTGAAGATCTTCTGTTATGATAGTTGATACATTTAGTATTATCACTACAATATTTAATTCATAGACAATTCTTAGAGGTTTACTTTATAACCAGTGATCAAACTGGAGTATCATCTGGGATACAGAACTGCAATGGAAGTCTCAAGGGGTGATGATACTGCTTCATCACCTGATACAGTGTCTAATACATTGAAAAGAAGCTAAGAGATTTTAACAAAATGCTGCTTTTTTTTTTAAAAAAACTTTCATGCAGGTTACAATTACAAAAGTTGAGTCAGTTAATAAAAAGACGTAAGCAACCAGACTTGCAAATTCAGAACAAATTTTAAGCATCACTTTAGAGTCAGTAACACATTGATCACAACAGATAGTAGATAAAAACTTCAGCAGAAACTGTACAGTAGAAGTGAAATAAAGTATTGTGAATATGAGGGTCTAAAGTCTAGCTATGGTTTAAAAAAAAAACCCCAGTAATAAATATATTTTATAAAATCCTCAATTTCCTGGTGCATTTTACTGGAGTAATGGATAACTGGGATATTGTTCATAGGAAAGTTACAGAAATTCTACAGAAGAACTGTATGACAGGACTGTTTGTTTAGAGGGTGTATTTTTAAGTATATGGCTCACCTAAATTGCCACAAGAACAACAGATGATGAGAAAAAGGGGTAAATAGAGAGATAGATGTGTCAAAGACAGAAACACAGGAGTCAGATTTATTGCATTTACTTTAAGGTCTTTAACTGAAGTAACTATATTAGAAGCCTGTAACACTGCATGTGTTAAACATCAGAGTGACTTTTAATGCAATTTACATTATTACTTAAGCTGGCATGCATTCTGCAAATAAATTTCATTTATTTTATATATTCAAAGAAGACATAAAGTATTTACGCGAGAGCAAGTAGAAAACAAGCCTGGAGATGAGTTTTAGTCACTTAGGTGTCTCCTGTTATTTTAGAGGTTGTGAGGCACCCCACCTGGTCTCCAGCAGCTCCTCCAGCATGGCATAGATCTCTGGGAAGTCCAGGAACCTGGCTGCAAGTCCTACTCACGTAACTTGGATACCTGTGGCACCTCAGATGACATTAGGTGCTTATGTTTAAGCAACTGAACCTAACCCAGAATGGCCACTACAGCAGAAATATAATGTTCTGTGCAAACGAAATCCTTAGCCGTCAAAATAAAAATTATATTTTCACATGAGTTTACCATACTCTTTCTTTTTCTTCGGAAAAATCTTATGAATACCTAGAGGGATTTTTGTGGAACTTGTGGCCTCATAAGAACTATAAAAAATTTCCTCTCAGTTCCTAGCAAATCAGTTTATTATTCCTATAAACATACTGAAATACAGTGAATTTAAGCATAATCTCCTGATCTAGATACAAACTTTTTCCTTCATTTAATAATCTGCCATTTAAAACTTAAGAGCATTTTGGGCATACTCCCTGTTTTGATATTCAAAATCACAGTCCTGCAGATGACTGTATTAACTGTATTAGTGAATCTTATTTTGTTGAACTTCTTTTCCTATGAGCTTTCTTCCTTTGAATAATGTCTGGTTGCTCTCTTGCAAAATCAGGTAAGGAAGGCAGGAGACCAGCATGGCTGAGTAAGGAACACTTGGTCAAACTAAAGCATAAGAAGGAAATGCATTGGCAGTGGAACAAGGGACATGTATCCTGGGAAGAATACAGGGATGATGCCCAGATGTGTAGGAATGAGATCAGGAAAGCTAAGGCACAACTGGAGCTGAATTTGGCAAGGAATGTGAAGTATAATAATAAGGGCTTCTACAAGTATATTGCTCAGAAAAGAAAGATTAAAGAAAATATGCCACCCCCCCCCATCCTCTCTGATAAATAAGACAGGAGAACTAGTGACAACTGACATGGGTTGAGGTACTCAACAGATTTTGCCTCAGTTTTCACCGGAAATCACTCTGCCAACACCTCTCAAGTCCCTGAAACTCAAGGTAGGGACTAGGGGAATGAAGTCCCTCCCATCGTAGAAGAAGATCACGTTCAAGACCACCTGAGGAATCTGAATGCACACAGGCCCATGGGACCCAACAAGATGATTCCCAGGATCCTGAGAGAATCGGCTGATGTAGTTACCAAGCAACTCTCCATCATAATTCAAAAATCATGGCAGTCAGGAGAAGTCCCCAATGACTGGAGAAAAGGGCATATCACACCCATTTTTTTAAAGGGTACAAAGGAGGACCTGGGAACTACGAACCAGTCAAACTCACTGCTGTGCCAGGTAAGATCAAGGAGTTGATCCTCCTGGAAGACATATGGAAACATATGGAAGACAGGGAGATGATTAGAGTCAGACAGGTGCTGTCTGACTAATCTGGTGGCTTCTAGAGTGCAGTAACTGCATCAGTGGACAAAGAAAGAGCTGCAGATGTCATCTACCTGGGCTCTGCAAGGCCTTTGATGCTGTCCCGCACAACATTCTTGCCGCTAAATTGGAGAGGTATGGGTGGACTGTTAGATGAATAAATAATTGGGTGGGTGGCCACGGCCAAAGAGTTACAGTCAATGGCTCAATGTCCAAGTGGAAACCAATAACAAATGGTTACTCAAGGGTCCATACAGGGACCAATACTGTTTAATATCTTTATCAATGGCACAGATAATGATATTGAGTACACCCTCAGCAAGTTTGCAGATGACACCAAGCTGAGTGGTGCATCTGATGTGCTTGAGGGAAGGGATGCCATCCAGAGAGACCCCAAAAGGTTTGAGGAGCGGGCCCATGTGAACCTCATGAAGTTCAGCAAGGCGAAGTGCAAGGTCCTGCACCTGTGTTTGGACAATCCCCAATATCAACAGAAGCTGAGGGATTAACTGATTGAGAGCAATTCTGCAGAGAAGGACTTAGGCATAGCAGTGGACAAAAAATTGGATATGAGCCAGCAATGTGTGCTTGCAGCCCAGAAAGCCAGTCATATCCTGAGGTGCATAAAAAGAAGCATGACCAGCAGGTGAGTCCCTCCCTCTACTTGTGAGAACCTACCTGGAGTGCTGCATCCAGTTCTAGGGCCCCCAGTACAAGAAAGACACGGACCTGTTGGAGCAGTTCCAGAAGAGATCCACAAAAATGACCAGAGGAATGGAACACCTTTCCTATGAGGACAGGCTGAGAGAGTTAGGGTTGTTCAGCTTGGAGAAGCGAAGGCTCCGGGGAGAACTTATAGCAGCCTTTCAATGTATAAAGCGAGCTTGTAAGAAAGACAAAGAGAGACTTTACCAGGACCTGTAGTGACAGCACAAGAGGCAACAGTTTTAAACCAGAATAAGGCAGATTTTGATTGGGCATAAGAAAGAAATTTTTTATTATAAGAATGGTGAGACACTGGAACAGGTTGTCCAGAGAAGTTGTGGATGCCCCATCCCTGGAAGCATTTGAGGTCAGGTTGGAGTAGGCTTTGACCAACCTGATCTAGTGAAAGATGTCCCTGCCCATGGCAAGGGGGTTGGACGAGATTATCTTTAAGGTCGCTTCCAACCCAAATCATTCTGTGATTGTATGATTCCATTGTATAATTTATGAAGTCTCATAACTCATTAAATATGCCAAGCATTCCAATACAGAAATCTTACAAAATGGGAGTAGAGTATTGATTTAAAGAAATGTGGTCGTTAAAATAAATTCTGAGTTGTAAAAAGGAACCTTTTTTAGTTGTTCTCTGTTTTGAATTCTGAGTCAACTGGTACAAATAATTTAATTTGTAAGAGTTAAGATGTGATGTTATAAAAAAAACCCATTGCTTTAGTGTTTAGTTTAATACCAGGGCTAAATTTAGAATTAATGAACAAAGTAGCCTAAGCTATAGCCTTTCATTATACTCTGGCTCCAAGGAGTCTGAGCTATTCTAGCTTGCTTGCACTGAAATAAAGGAAAATGCAAATTAAAGTTGTCCGTAGATGTATGTATGTAGGGAATAATATGTTCTGCTCTATATACCTAGCAACTGAAGGATTAAAAGTATACAATATTAAGAGAAGTTCATCACGATTTGCTCAATATACTTTGTGAGGCAATTGTTCCAATAATTTTCTGTGACATTTGTTGATTGTGTAATAATCAAGCATGTGTGACCTCTTTTCTGTTAGAGGGAGTGGTGAGCAGAGTTTCTTTCTTGTAAACAATCCTGGATGCAAATGAAAAGATTGAATATTTTCTTTCTACTTGAATTAGGAAAAGAACAGCAGATGCACACATAGAATTGGCCAACGATACATACCAAGTTCTGTTCAAAGAGCTGGCATGAGGAAAGACATTTTGGAGATCAGCAGAGGGATACCACGATCATT
The DNA here is from genome assembly GCA_013397275.1 of Burhinus bistriatus. NCBI lineage: Eukaryota > Metazoa > Chordata > Aves > Charadriiformes > Burhinidae > Burhinus > Burhinus bistriatus. The sequence continues at coordinate 97,777 of VYXH01005303.1, forward strand.
GAGGGGGCTGATCCATAAGCCATGTGAGGAAATGTTGAAAGAATGGGGCTTGTTTAGTCTGGAGAAGAGACGATAGGGGGAATCTTACTGCTGCCTGCAAACATCTAATGCAAGAAAATAGAGAAGACAGAGCCAAACTTCTCAGAGATGCAGAGTGGAAAGTGATAGGTAACAGACATAAGTCGGAACACAGGATAAGGAAATGAACTAAAACCATTTTATTTAGAGGGGAAAAAAAAAAAAGGCCATAAAGGTTGTCAAACACTGGAATAGGCTGCCCAGAGAGGTTGTGGAACTTGCATCTTCAGAGATATTTAAAAATCGACTGGACATGGCCTTGAGCAACCTTCTGGATGTGCTCCTTCCAGAGAAGGAGATATTCAAAACCCGCCTAGACACGATCCTGTGCAACCTGCTCAAGGTGAACCTGCTTTGGCAGGGGGGTTGGACTAGACGATCTCTGAAGGTCCCTTCCAAAACCTACCATTCTGTGATTCTGTGATTCTGTGATTCTGTGATTCTGTAATTCTGTGATTCTGTGACATAGACTTTATGGGGAACCTAGGCAGCAGAGTTAGATTGTCAGAATCACCATGGCTCACCATAACGTCAGTTTTTCAAGTATGGTAATACCTAACCCAGGAACATAGATTGGACTGCATTAAGTTTTTATCACCTTAGCCCATTCTTATAAGCAGAAAGCAAGCTTTTAAAGGAGGAACATTTTTATCAATAACCTGCATTGAAATTTACAGCAGCCCCAGTGCTAAACGTATAGCTCAAACTAATGAATCAGAAATATTGATAGAAGAATATGTCTTAAACCCTCTCTTGTCAGGGCTGTGAATGCTCTCTGAACTCTTATTATGGAATGGAGGACAAGACAAACAGGACAGAAAGGGGAAAAATGCAATTAATTTGTGAACGGTTTCAGCCTTGATTTTGAGGCTGAAAACCAAATTTTGCTCAGGTAATCTTGTGTGAAACCTGAATTAGGTAATTTTGACCTAGACGTTTACATACCTTCCACAGTTGATAGACTAATTTAAGCACTTTCAGAAAGTAGTTCTCCCCACTTGTCCTAGGGTTTGGTTTCACAACTAGCTTATACTGAACTAGGACAGTGCTCCTACTGAGAGCAGTGATTCAGCTGCCTTTTCTGCCGGTAGCCACATTTCCTTCTGTCTGCTCACACTAGTTATTGTAATGCTTTGCAAGGCATGGGAACAGTATACCCATTGAATCCAACTGCTTTCAGAAAAAAGAAAAAACATTTTTGTAGTGATTTTTGGCAAGCTCAGCTGCTTTTGAATCTACTCCCTAAAACATGTCTCTTAGAATATAATAACTTCAGTCCCATTAAAACTTTTCAACAGACAAATATAAATGAGATTGGTAGCATGATTAACACAATGGCCTCAAGTATACTTTGATGTTTATTTCTGTATTTCCTAAATTACTGTTCAATCTCAGATTACCCAGAAGTTTGTATCCAGTCCAAGCTTCTGCAGAAGGACTACAGAGGAATGGCAGTTTTGGCTCTTTTGTTTGTAAATTATTTCCTCATTGCAAACGAACCATTTCTTTCTCTGTTTCTTATGCATTCCTGAGCAACATCTGGAGAAAACATGAGTCTGGATGACGTGTAATTTTTTTTTTCCATATGCTTGCCATGCTTTTTTCTTCATAGCACAGGTAAATGCAAACAAAAGGAAACAAAAATTTCTATATTGGGTCAGATTCTCAGGTACTGTAAATCAACAAAATTGCCAAAAGAGGTCTTATGTTTTTTGCTTTAGTCATATTGCCCTTTCAAATGGAAGAGTTTCTCATTACCTGTCCCTCATTTCGGTATTTTGAATGACATTTATTTCTGGGAGATAAAATTTAATAGAAAAACAAGGTTCCTGAAGAACAGCAAAGTACACAGTATACAAAAATATTATTTTGTTTTTCAGGAACATTGACTAATTTACACAAATTAATAGTCTGGCTATTATAATTACATCTTGAAGTTCTTTCCAGAAGAAAAATTTGAAACTCTTCTTTCAGCATCTTGAAACTGTACATATGAGTGTTTGATAAAGACAAGTTTGAAAGAGATAGGGAGAGAAAAAGGAGTTTTGACATAAAAGGAAAGGAGGTTGTAGCAACGTGTCAGTCTCTTCTCCCAAGTAACAAGTAGTAGGACAAGAGGAAATGGCCTCAGGTTGTGCCAGGGGAAGTTTAAAGTGGATATTAGGAAAAATTTCTTCATCAAAAGGGTTATCAAATAGTGGAACAGGCTGCCCAGGGAAATGGTTGAGTCACCATCCCTGGAGGTATTTAAAAGACTTGTAGATGTACTGCTGTGGGACATGGTTTTGTGGTGGTTTTGGCAGTGTTAGGTTAATGGTTGGACTCGATGATCTTAAGGGTCCTTTCCAAGGTAAATGACTCTATGATTCTATGAAAATAACAGCTCGGATGTCACTTATATTCTTTATCATTAACTTACTCAGTTCAGTTGCTGTCTTGCTTATTTCATTCTGCAGTGTATTTCTGAGATACACATACCTTGTCATGTTTTCCTTCTGTACTATAACTTTCATTGTCATTTATCTTTAGTGATGTATGGATTTTCCACATGACAACCTATATTTAAACTAATATATGCATTTAATTACTTCTGTCATTACTAAAAATGACATATAATAATTAGTCACCATCTCTACCTGACTTATCAGGACATGCAATGATTCATAACACAGGATTCAGAATCCTGTATTCATGCACACCCCCTGCAGTGTGTAGATAACTACCCAGAAATTAAAGTGCAAATAAAGTCTTCAGGTTCAGCTTCTTTCTGTCCCTGTCAAATTGTAACTGGCATACTTTACTTTCCATTTGGCTATAATATCTGCAGTTTTAATTATATAGCTAAAATTATATTCTATCCATGTTATGCTGTATAGCATCTGCCACAGTTTTCTTCAACCTTGTAATTCACCACACAGATGTCTAATTCACGATTTTTCCTCTCTAATGAGGTCAGAGTGCCTTGTATCATCTCAAATANTCTCCCTCTCCCTCTCCCTCTCCCTCTCCACACCTTTTTTGCTTTAGTCAAATTGCCCTTTCAAATGAACAGTTTCTCATTACCTGTCCATCATTTCAATATTCTGAATGCCATTTATTTCTAGGAGATGAAATTTAATATAAAACCAACATTCCTGAAGAACAGCAAAGTACACAGTTTTTTGCCCTGCTGCCTCTTTTCTCCTGTCTGCCCCTGGCCCTAACCCTGTTTCTTTTTATTGTTTTGATATGCAGAAGCCTTCTTAAAGGTAAGGCAAGTTGTTCTACAAATTATTGGTTTCATCAATTTTAGCCTCAGGTTTGAAATGTCCTTACAGAATGTGATGAAAACATGGGACCAGAGGTTGATTTGAATTTAATTTAAACTCCATGACAAGGAGTGAAGAATGTTTTGGATCAAGTTCATCCAACTGGTTTGTTCTTTTCTATTCTATTAAACTTCTCTAAAGAAAGACTTCAGATTTTATCTTTATTGGAGTTTACTGTTTTTTGGATTATTTGTGTGTGCGTTTATTATGCTCAATCTATTGTTTAAAAATATTTGGGTATAGATGACCTGTGACTTCCACTCCTTTACACTTCTGGAGGACTTNCAGCTCGGATGTCACTTATATTCTTTATCATTAACTTACTCAGTTCAGTTGCTGTCTTGCTTATTTCATTCTGCAGTGTATTTCTGAGATACACATACCTTGTCATGTTTTCCTTCTGTACTATAACTTTCATTGTCATTTATCTTTAGTGATGTATGGATTTTCCACATGACAACCTATATTTAAACTAATATATGCATTTAATTACTTCTGTCATTACTAAAAATGACATATAATAATTAGTCACCATCTCTACCTGACTTATCAGGACATGCAATGATTCATAACACAGGATTCAGAATCCTGTATTCATGCACACCCCCTGCAGTGTGTAGATAACTACCCAGAAATTAAAGTGCAAATAAAGTCTTCAGGTTCAGCTTCTTTCTGTCCCTGTCAAATTGTAACTGGCATACTTTACTTTCCATTTGGCTATAATATCTGCAGTTTTAATTATATAGCTAAAATTATATTCTATCCATGTTATGCTGTATAGCATCTGCCACAGTTTTCTTCAACCTTGTAATTCACCACACAGATGTCTAATTCACGATTTTTCCTCTCTAATGAGGTCAGAGTGCCTTGTATCATCTCAAATAGTACATGAAATGACTTCACTAGATGTATCTTGTTACGTGCAGAATTCAATCCAAGTAGAATTAAAAAGGATTGGATGTTCTCACACAGAAAAGACACCTTGCCTTGCATTGCCTCGCCTCGNCCTCTCCACACCTTTTTTGCTTTAGTCAAATTGCCCTTTCAAATGAACAGTTTCTCATTACCTGTCCATCATTTCAATATTCTGAATGCCATTTATTTCTAGGAGATGAAATTTAATATAAAACCAACATTCCTGAAGAACAGCAAAGTACACAGTTTTTTGCCCTGCTGCCTCTTTTCTCCTGTCTGCCCCTGGCCCTAACCCTGTTTCTTTTTATTGTTTTGATATGCAGAAGCCTTCTTAAAGGTAAGGCAAGTTGTTCTACAAATTATTGGTTTCATCAATTTTAGCCTCAGGTTTGAAATGTCCTTACAGAATGTGATGAAAACATGGGACCAGAGGTTGATTTGAATTTAATTTAAACTCCATGACAAGGAGTGAAGAATGTTTTGGATCAAGTTCATCCAACTGGTTTGTTCTTTTCTATTCTATTAAACTTCTCTAAAGAAAGACTTCAGATTTTATCTTTATTGGAGTTTACTGTTTTTTGGATTATTTGTGTGTGCGTTTATTATGCTCAATCTATTGTTTAAAAATATTTGGGTATAGATGACCTGTGACTTCCACTCCTTTACACTTCTGGAGGACTTTATTCTCTGTAATTATGCCTAGACTTTGTCATTTAATCTCTAGCAAAAATAATAAAAACTGTGTGGCGCATTTCAGCTTTTGATAGCATTTGAGGTGATCTGCACTGAGCCAATTGTACTTGAGAAGATTAAATGGGCATTTTCTTCCACCTGAAGTAAAAATGAACGTTACTCTTGAAATGACCCTTTTAGTTGCAAAAAATAGCTTAAAGCTTTAAGAGAAGATTTTAAGAGAACCATTGCCAGTCAGCGTGCATTGTACCTAAAACTAAGTGTACTATTTAAGGTGGTTCATTGATAACGGCTCCATAAATGGTAATGTAACCTGAAATGTGGGACTGTGTTCTGGGTATCCTACAAGCCCCAAAATCAAAGGCAGAAAGCCCAATGGCAAGAAAACCTGACTTGCAGGTTATTTCCCATGGCAAGTAACCTGCTACAGACCTGTGAAAGAATGGCTGCACATTTAATAACTTGCTACCTTCCACAGCCGTTACAAATCTGCGATTTTGAAGTTCTGGGATTTCTGGGTACTGCTGTACTTACCAGGTGTTTTTGCTGTCATTTCATGACTCCCTCTTGGAGTTGTCATGTTTATTAGCTGACACTCATCATCCTGCACTGCATGTTCTTGAAGCCAGAGAACATAAACAGCACTGGAAAGCAATTTCCAATATTATTTTAGACACTCAGCTCTGCTACTTCCAGAGTTCATCCTTTCTAAAGTGTTTCCTTAATCTACTCCTCCTGCAAAGACAAATTGTCTGTTTCTTTTCAAATAACCTTCAGATTCCAGGGTGAGGAAACCAGTAAACTACTGAAGCAGAAAGACAGTTAGACTGGAAAGATTTTGCAAGTAACGAGACATTATTTAATTGCAGCTTTGCTGTGGTAGATTTTAAACAGTAGGCAACACCAGTCTGTGTTGTGGTTCTGTCTGCAAATCTTCAATATTTGCATAGCAGAAACCTTGGCTGCATAAAAGACTATTTGAACTATATTGTCTGTTAATAAAACAACTGTAAATGGAAAAGAGTCTTTCACAGAGTACAAACTCTGGCACTCTTGGTAAGGAACCAGGAAAGTCTCTTGCATTATTTTTATAAAATACAAAATCTCAGCTTCAAGCTCCTTGGTTGTATACTTTTCTTAGTTGATTATGAGATGATTTATCTGTCCATTTTTGATGTGCTGATCATAAAACAGCATTCCCAGATTTGGATGACTTCCCAGAATTGCATTATACTGAGCCAGTGTAGCTCAGTTTTCATATATTTATGTGGGCCAAAAAATCAGTTGATGTGCTGGAAAGAAAAAACTTATAAATTGAGGTATTAAGATTGCTGGGTATAATTTTCATTATTATTTTAACAAAAGCCAAGAATGAAAAAAATCAGCTTCATTAATTTTGCTTGCAAAATTCACGTCAGGATTATCTACATACTTCTACATATGTTAATGACATGAAGAAATCCCTTACATTGTCAATTGTATAGCAGCAAAAAGGATGTTTACTCATCGCAGAAAATAAGACTATAGGTTTTGTTGGGGAGACCCTACTTATAAAAAGTCTGATATTATGGTTATTTGAAAAATAAATTTCAGTTATGATGTTTCTTGTACAATTTCAGAAAGATTCTTTCAAACACTTACCTTGGCAAAAGTTATTCACATTATCTTTTAAAATAGTTTGAAATAGATTGTCACTTCCCCTTTTTAATTTTTTTTCATTATCTATTTGTTTTTTCAAACAAGATTTAAATTTTCTCTGTGTTCACAACTCTTCAACATGTCATTTTCAAAGATCGGGCTCAATTAGAAGTGGTTTATAACTGTTTGCCTGTTTTCATCTTCCTCTTTCACCTTTCCTAGCAGCACAATACAGCATCACAACAGGCAATAGCTCTTTCAAAATAGCTCTGTGGACTGCAGCAGAGCAATACAAAGTGTTCCTGTAAACATTCTCCCTAACCAGGTTTGAAGATGGGCCAGGAATCATGGAATCACGGAATTTTCAGTTTCGGAAGGGACCTCTAGAGATCA